>CM074940.1:13429012-13447775 GCA_037576815.1 Pangasius larnaudii
GATGCATAATCATTAGTATGAGTGTTTACACAAGAAATGTGCTATTCATGAAAATCCCATAAATTCAGAAAAATGTTTGTATCCTCCTGATTATGTGTAAATTTACAAGATAAGATGACTAGCATAAGAGGATTCACTAACATAAAGTAGCTTGACTTCACATCATATCATTAACATGGATTACTGCACTTTTGCTTATTTTTATTACATTTACAGCATTCAGCAGATGTCCATATCCAGAGCGACTTGCAGAAGTGAACTTGAACTTTTATGAAGTTGCACATATTTGGTAATCTACAGTTGATTTGCATTCATCAACATACATATGCTGTAACAGGGAAGGAAATTCTGAGGACAATGTTGCACTTTTTCCTTTCTCCAGAGCTCTTTTTAAATTTTGAACCAAGCACTCTACAGCTCCATTACTCCATTGATCTGCAAGAACTTCTGAAACTCTCTTGAAATGAATTGAGGTCTATTATCTGATACAATTTCATCTGGAAGTCCCCAAGTAGCAAAGTAAACCCTTATCACTTCTATAGTCTTCTCAGCTATGGTACTGGACAGAAGCACTACCTCAGGCCAGCTTGAGTAGCTATCAGTGACCACTAGGAAATTGTACTTCCCCTTTTGTGCAAAATCAAGGTAGAATCTTTCCAATTATGCACAGGAGCTGTAGCTGTAGCTGGCTGATTCCTATCCAACTGGCATGTTGGACACCTACTGACAAGAGCTTCTAAGACAGAATCAAGACTGGGCCACAAAAAGTGGCCCAACTTTTAAAACCAACCAAGTATTAATGACATGCAAATCATTCTTTTTCAGGAACATGAATGTAAAACATATGTTGCCACATTTGCTAACATTCAATGATTATTCCATACACATTGTGATTGTGAGATCTGTAGTAGTAATGGAAAGCATTAAAGTGAAATGAATTTCATTTTAATTTTTGTCATTTACTCACCCTCATGTTGTTCCAAACTCATATGACTTTCTTTGGTGGAATACAGAAGTAGATGGTAAGCAAAATGTTAACTTTAATCACTATTCCCTTTCATTGCTTGTTTTTCAATACAATGAAAATGAATAGTAACAGAGACTGTGAGTTACGAATAGTTAGTTTCCTTTTTTACAGGAGAAAGTCATATGGATTTACATCAGATATATTACCAGATATTACCAGCTGTCCCCAGCAACCAAGACATCAAGAAGGTCTACTCTACAATGGTATGTTTACAGTAGGGATCTCCAAAGAAGACATGAGGGTGAGTAAATTATGACAATTTAAATTTTTTTGGGTGAACTATTCCTTTAAACTTAAAACTCATGAAGCTCATGTAACTCATGTGAACTCATTTCACACTGAGTAACGCTATGTAATTCCCACTAAGGATTGTGCCTGGGAACTGTAATCTGCCTCATTGTGTTATTTTTATTTGTTGTGAACTGGTTGCTGGTGGCTGCTGGCAGCTGGTGCCTGGCTGCTGGGGCATCCACAGTCATGGAAAACCTGGAAATAGCAGGGCATTTAAAATTGTGATTTTCAGGCTTGGAAAAGTAATGGAAATGTGTATAGTGAATATACTTTTTATTATGAAAAATATTTTATAGGTAAAGATTTGCTCTTTGTGGGTGTAATGTCACAATGAAAAAAAATGCTTATCTAGCAATAACAAACTTGGTCAATAGAAGTGAGAACCATTCTGCACATTTTCCTGCACCTGTCTGCTCATGCTTGCACTGAGGAGGTGACTGCTTGTGTCTGCTGAG
Source organism: Pangasius larnaudii (assembly GCA_037576815.1). Classification (NCBI taxonomy): domain Eukaryota; kingdom Metazoa; phylum Chordata; class Actinopteri; order Siluriformes; family Pangasiidae; genus Pangasius; species Pangasius larnaudii. The sequence continues at coordinate 13,430,786 of CM074940.1, forward strand.
TTGTAGTTCCTACTTGTAGTTCTATCTACCACAAATGGTTCAATAAAAGTCACAATGTCCAAAAACCTCCACTTTTCTTACTTTCTCTCTCTATCCTCCCCTCTCTCTCATAGGTGTCTCTGAGTCCTCACCATTTTATCTTGCAAGTTTCCAATGACAGTGAAAGTGAAAGTCTGTCTGAAAGTTCCAATATTGCCAGGTTCATGAAAACAAAGTCCTTTGTGTTGTTGACACAAAATGCTGTTCAATTCAAATTTATTATATGAATGTAAAAGGGAAAATGTTCTTAGGTCCTGTAAGATAATTTTTTTTTGTACGCATTTTTGCCTTAACTAATTCATTTTATATGGTCCTATGGTGTTAATTAATTTCAATTGGTGTTAATTAAGTTCATGAATAAGAGAACCACAAAAAAACTGGCAAAATGCAGGAAACAACTACAAATGTACAATATAAAGTAATTTTGTACAGTCCACAGAGCACTGCAGTATGTAATAACATTACAGCAGTAAATATTTCAGAGAATCCTTGAAGCAATTTTATACATATTTGCTTCAATTTTAAAATATACAATATGTTCCTGTATGTAACGACACCGCAATCTAGGCAGATTCTCTTTTCATGTTGATTTTATAATTATTTAAAGTGCTGTTGTAAAGAATGGGATGCTGCAACATCTCTATAATCAATGCTTCCTGTATCTTGGATTTTCTGAAGAGGTCACACCATGACGTTAATCTTCTATTGGTCACACTTCTTCACATGATACAAATTCGCAGGTCGGAGTTCAACTTTGAACTTTGGAACACAGGGAAATGTGAAACTTCTTTGCATTGAGCTTGTGTTTCAGGTCTCCAGCATTTGCAGGCATATGAAGGGAAGTTAAAGGAACTGAAAAGGCTATTGTGACCACCACTTTAGTCTGTTTTGAAATCTCATGCAATGAGATGGGCAACATATCCACAAAGGACACCCTGAAGTTTCAGAGCAGGGACTTGAACTTGGTGTGGCGTGAGACTCAAATAGCCTATCAGCGAGCCACAGGAGAGGGGATAAACCCAAGTGCAGAGGCAAACTCAAAATGGGGTAAAGGTTCCAACGTATTTAATAAAAATCCAAATCCAAAAAGGCAAATAGAAAAAAGTGAAAACAAGAAACAAATGTTATCCACAAAGTTCAGTCTGTAATTCCAAAGAAATAATCCACATAAAATTCACAGTGCAAAATCTCATCAAAGAGGTAATCCAACAAAAATAAATTCTTCATGAGAGAAGAGGTAAAAATCATGAAAAAAAACTTCGCTATTACAAGAGGCAAGGAAAAAACAGAGTAACTTACATGAGACATGTATGACTGGCCTTAGCACAACTAAATACTGAGAGAGGAAACTAAGGAACAGGGCAACTTATATATACATGGGGAAATGACACAGGTGGCACCAATGGTTAACAGACAGAGGGAGACACATAAGGGAGCAATCTAGCATCCAAAACATTACATAACAAGTCCAAAGCCCTGACAGGCCCCTGAAGTTCCTCCCAGGACGATCGGGACAGCAGGTGTGGAATTCTCTGAATAATTCTGGGTCCAGGATGTCCTGGGCAGGAACCCAGGAGCAGTCCTCCAGGCCGTAGCCTTACCATTCCACCAGATACTGATGAGATCTTTGCACATGTCAGGAATCCAGTATCCGATGAACCATGTAGGCTGATTGGCCTCTTATGATTTGAGGCGGGGGGGGCTCTACCTGCCGCCATAAAGGGACAAGACAACACAGGTTTAAGAAGGGAGACATGGAACATAGGAATAATTCTTAGGGATCTAGGTAAACATAATTGGTAAATAACTGGGATAAATCTCCTTGCCACTTTTAAGTGGCCAATGTAGTTCTGAGACAACTTGTGGGACTCCACTTACTGGGGCAGGTTCTTGGTGGAGAGCCAAGCCCTCTGGCCCAGTCGCAGAGTGGGAGCTGGTCTACAAAGACGGTTCGCCTTTCGCTGATACTGCTGGGAGGCCTGGAGAAGCTTGCCTTGCTGAGAGACGAATTGGCTTGCTGAGGGAACCCCAACCTCAGCCTCTTTCTCCGGGAACAGTGGAGGTGCATATCCAAACTAGCACTCAAAAGTGGTCATTCCAGTGGCCGAGGAGCGCAGAGTGTTGTGGGCATACTATGCCCACATGCTCTGCCCACATGATGAACGAGGACCAGGAGGACAGATTGTTTGCTACCTCAGGGTTGTCTCCAGGTTTAACCATGAAAGGTATATCGGGGTCAGGGAGAGTCAACATAGATGCTGAGGTGAAATGACATTTAAGTTCAGCGAATTTGGTCGTGCCTTCCGGGCTCCAGCAAAACCTGAAGTCTTTAATCTTGGTGAGGGCAGAAAGTAGGGCTACCACAGAGCTGAAGTAGCAAATATACCTGCGAGAAAAGTTAGCAAAGTCAAGGAACTGCTGCACCTCTTTCACTGAAGTGGGAGAGGGCCAGTCAGTGTCTGCCTGGACCTTATGGGGACCCATCTTAATGTTACCCAGATTAATGATGAATCCTAGGAACTGTACTTGGGCCACATGGAATTCACATTTCGCAGGATTGACAAAGAGATGATTGTCAAGGAGACATCTTAGAACTTTCCAGACATGCTCAAGTAGAGAACTCAAGAAGATAAGGATGTCATTCAGGTACACGGACTTGAATCTGTTGAGCATGTCTCTGAGCATGTCATTGATCAGAGCCTGGAACACAGCTGGGGCATTGGTAAGGATGTAAGGTAGGTGCTACACGAATTTAACACCAGAAAAGCATGCGGTCCGGACAACATCCCCAGCCATGTGCTAAAAGTCTGTGCTAACCAAATAGCACCAGTCTTTACCACCATTTTTAAACTCTATCTCAACCAGAGTGTTGGACCACTGCCCTCTCCCACATGGACCAGAGGAAACAAAACCATGTGAGGATGCTGAAGAATCTGTGACTGAACTACTCTATCTGCCACCAGATTCTGGACTTCCTGACCGGATGCCCCCAGGTGGTCAGAATGGGAAAATACACCTCCTCCATGCTCATCCTCAGAACTGGAGCCCCTCAGGGCTATGTCCTCAGCCCCCTGCTGTTCTTCCTCTACACCAGTGACTGCACAGCCACACACAGCTCCAACAAGCTGGTGAAGTTCACCTACGACACAGTGGTGATAGGCCTCATCACCAACAAGGACGAGAAGGCCTACTTAGAGGAAGTGGACATCCTCTCCACATGGTGTCAAAATAACAATCTCTCCCTGAATGTCACCAAGACTAAGGAGATGATTATTGACTACAGGAAGAAGCAAGTGAGGAACTACATCCCCCTGTTGATCAACAGGGCCACAGTAGAGAGAGTGAGCACCTTTAAATACCTTGGGGTCCACCTCAGAGAAGACCTCTCATGGACAACACACATAAATAGTTTGGTAACAAGGGGGCACCAGTGTCTCTACTGTCTACGATGCCTGGCCAGGTTCAAGGTCTCTCACAGGGTGCTGAAGGCTGTCTACACGGGGGCTGTGGAGAGTCTTCTCACCGGGAGCATCACCACCTGGTTTGGAGGCACCATGTCCAAGGACCAGAAGGTGCTGTCCAGAGTGGTGAGGGCAGCGGAGAAGGCCATCAGGACTTCTCTCCCCTTCTCATAAACATCTACAGGCAGAGATGCAAAACTAGGGCCAGGAGAATTGTAAAAGACTTTCACCACTCTGGAAACATTTCACTACATCACATGTGTGTAATATGTATGTGAAGAATAAAGAGTGGCCCGTAGTTGAAGGTCTTCCACTCATCCCCTTGCCTGATGCACTCAAGATTAAGGCTCTGATAAGGTGGTAAGGTGGTGGCCCTCTGCTTGCTGAAGACTGTCTTGAGATCATGGTACTGGGTGGGAACTTAAGATAGGTCTAGGGGACCTAGAGACTTAGGAATGGGATCTGGGGAACTTGGGAAGAGACAGGTACAAAGACAGGTGGGGCCCCACTCGAGGATAGTGCCAGTGGACCAGTTGATATGTGGACTGTGACGACGGAGCCAGGGGTGATCAAGGATCATGGAAACTCAGTTCCTCCTGGTGTTGGAGAATGGAAAGACATAGGAAGGAGGTTTGGTGGGTTACCTTCCAATTGCTCAGAGGTCCATCCAGGGGTTCTTGTATGGCAAGTTCATCTTGGAGGGTCTCTGAGAGGCCATTGTGGAAGCACACAATGAGAGACAATGGTGCAAAACTGGATGGCATTCTCGAGCACACTGTGGCTGCCTTGCTGGAGGGTTAGCAGTCTCTTAGACACCTCATGACCACTGATGGGGTGATTGAAGACCTGATTGAATTCTTCTGCAAAGGAATAGAAGGGACTCTCAGCTTTCCAGAAGGCTGTAGCCCATGAGAGAGCTCTTCCTGAGAGGAGAATGCTGAAATTGGAGCTAGAAGTAACTGTCTGGAAATCTCCTGGAGGGAAGTCAGGACATCAGACAACAATTGTCCTCTGGTAGAACATTTAGCTGTCAGGGTTTCCTGCTGGGTGAGTAATGTCTATTTTAGGTTAACATGGTGCTAAACAGAGAACTCATGCTGAGCTATGGTGGTGAAGAGCTCTTGATTGGGCATCTCTGCTGGATCCATGTCTGGCTCAGTGTTTCTGTCAGGGCCGGGACTCAAATGCAGGTCAGCAGTGTGAGAGTCAGACTCTATCAGTGAGCCACAGGAGAGAGGATGAACCCAACTGCAGAGATGAACTCAAAATGGGTAAAAGTTCCAAAGTGTTAACTAAAATCCAAATCCAAAAATGCAAACAGAAAAAGAATAAAACAAGGAACAAAGGTTATTCACAAAGTTCAGTAAGTAAATCCAAAAAAATAATCCAACATAAAATTCACAGCACAAAATCTCCTAAAAGAAGTAATACAACAAAAATAAAGGGCTGGCTGTAGCACAACTAAACACAGAGTGAGGAAACTAAGAATCAGGACAACTTAAATACACACGGGGAAATGAGACACAGGTGGCACAATGACAAAATTAACAGACAGAGGGCAAACACATAAGGGAGCAATGGAAATGTCCTGGAGCATCCTCTAGCATCCAAAACATGACACATTGACAAAGCAGCAACCGGGACAACACATCAGTGTTGCTGTGTTGCTGAGAGGGCTTGTACTGAATTTCATACTCAAACACAGCTAAAATTAATGGCCATCTTTGCAGTCTAGTTGCGGCTAATGTAGGAATGTCCATTTTAGGTTAACAAGAGGCTTGTGATCAGTGGAAAGCATGAATTTATGCCCGTATAAGTACTCATTGAATATTGTATAACCAAAAATTTATGGGTATGAATTTATCATAGTGATTAATCATTGCCAGGAATGACCTTAACCCAGTCACATTTTGGAGCACTGGTGCACCCCATCTGCATTGACAACATGCGCTAAGTATGTCCCACTCTTTTGGAAGAAAGCATTCTTTTCTTTGTTAACTGTTAGACCTCTTTCTTCCAGTCTCTGTAGCACTTCCTTTAAGTTGCACAAATGTTCCTGTGTGTCTTTTCTACTGATGAATATATCATCGAGCTAACAAACAATGCTATCTAAGCCTTGTAGTACATGGTCCATAGTGAGTTGAAAAATAGCAGGTGCACTAGCAACCCCATATGGTAAACAGTTATGCACATAAAGACCACATTAATGGTGAGAAATGGTTTACTTTTTTCATCTAGTTTCAGTTGAGTATACGCCTGAGTCAAGTCCAAAGTGCTTTCTGCCTGCTAAACTGGAAAATGGGTCCTGCATTTCCGGCAATGGGTACTGGTCTACATCTAGCTATAGATTAAATTGTTACATTATAATCTCCACATACACGCACAGATCCATCACATTTTGGAATGCACATGAGAGGCACTGCCCACAGACTGTGCTGCACAGGGGAGATTACACCCTTTTGCTATAGTTTGGCTAATTTTTTATTGACAGCTTGATGAAGTGTGTAGGGCACAGATCGTGCTTTGCAAAATTTTGGTATAGCTTGAGATGAGACTCACAACGTGGCAGCTAGACCTTTTACGCACCCCAGTTCAGAGCTGACCATTGCATTGTGCTCTAAGCACAATTTCTCCGCTGGGTCATCTACGTGATTCACTTTTGACCAATCAAGTTTAAGCACGCAAATCCAATCACATCCCCTGAGATCTGGGCCCTTGCCACGAGACACTAGCAACAATAGCTGCTCTTGTTGCTTCCCACATTGGATGCTCACATTTATCTGGCCTAGCAAGTCAGTTGGTCAGTATACTGGATGTTTTCAATGTTAGATTTCAAGGCTGCAGCTTAACCTTTTTGAATTTCAACCAGTACAGGCTCTCTGAAATCAATGACATTGCTATAAACTGTATTTATCTCCATGTACATCCTAACCCCATTACATCTCACCATTACTTTATATGATTTCACATACTCACATGCGGTTTTCACAGTAAACAGTCAGTAATTTCAGTTCGTTCACTGTAACTCTGAAATGACAAAGTCCCTCGGTCCATGCTCTGTGTCTCATCCACAAAGTTCAGAAATCAGGCCTGTACCACTGCTGTACAGTGCCATTGTAAAAGGGTATCTTTTACTTCTTGGCTCACCGCAGGAGCTACCCATTGTATAAGGAAGAAATCCCATCCGTGGTCAAACTTATCATGTATTCAGTCAGACAAAATACTTGGTTCTTTTAATAACTTCTTTATTGCAAACTGAATAACCACATGAAGAAAAAAAAAAGATTTATACCAGATTTATAGCATATTATTACATGCATCGCTATTTAACTAGGGCACCAATCAATGCAGGGGTCAAAGGTTACCCAATAAGCCGTTATACAACAAAAATATTCATCATCCCCAGTTATTTTCACATGTATAATTTAACATAAAATGTATTTTTAGTTTCTGTGTTTTACACGTGTCACATTTTCTCAGTGTTTCTGAGAAAGTCTAAAAAACAAAAAACACCAAAATACAACCAGTTTTCATAATATAGGGCCATTAATGGCACATCAGGATTAGTATGGTGTTTGTGTGTTTATGAGTGTGTGTGTGTTTGTGCTGGAGGTTGCTGAGGTTTTCATGGAAAATTTTGTGGTTTGCTTGTTCTCACAAGGCCCAGGCTCTTCTCTGCCTTTTGTACAATTCTTTGAAAGGCTGGTCTTGAGGACTCTCTATATCTCAGTATAGACTCACTGATGGGCCATGAATGCTCAGCCTTGGGTCTGTCCTTCTAGATGCAATGAAAAGATAAATCATTAGATGCGCAGAAGGCAGGAAAGCTAGTTTATAGACATTGCATCACCCTCAACCAATCCATATGACCAGAAGTTAAACCTACAACTTACATGCCTTTTTAAGCATATTGTCCAATTTCCTCATTTTGGAAAGGAAATGATGCAATATCGAACATGCTCCTTTATTGAAAGATATGGTCAATTTTAGAGTTAGGATCCTAATTTTACTGGGCTCTGCAACCCGATTCCTTTGTGGAATCTGTAGAACCTCATCCAGGACTTGGTTCTGCTTTATGTTCAATTAACAAGTAATCCAAGTAGCAACTTAGGCACAACTTGGGTTTGTACAGTAATGAAAGGCAGTAAAAATATATGGACTTGCAGGATAAGTGAGCATGAAGCATGCCACATGATATGCTAATTTAATTACTGAACAGTGATAATCTATATAATATACATCCGTCCTTGTATAATGTCCTTGTAGCTTGATACATGTTTCATATTTGAACAGAACCACTGACCACCACTGCTACTGTGCCATCATACAAATCAAATTTTGTATGGTGCTTATAACAATGAACATTGTCCCAGAGCAGATTTACAGAAAAACAGGTCTAGATTTAGATCTGTAATGATCAAGCCACAGGTAAACAGTGGCAAGACAACTTCCCTGGGATGGCATAAGAAACAATATTAAGAGGAACCAAGTTCAAAATGAGGACATGAAAGAGAAGAAATGTTGGAAATTTCCAGGATGTTAGATATGAGCATATTGTGTTGAGATGCAGCATTTCTGGGGAGGTGCGTGCTTCTAGGGTATCCAAGAGAGGAAGAAAGTCCTAAATTCTAGGGTATACAAGTGAGATTGTCTACTGCAATAGACAGGTGAATCATAAACAAAACAGTTTAAGAGAAATTCAAAACTTTACAATATCCAGGTGAGATGATCTACTGCAGCAGTAAGGTGAATTGCAAGCTCCAAAGAAAATATGGAACAGAAACAGGAGTAAAGCATCAAGATAAATCTCCAGCGTAATCTCGGGCAGGAATATGAGAATAGCCACAGCATGAGAAGTGCGTCAGGATCTTTCACCAGCATCACACCCTAGGCATTGAAAGTCTCATATAGTCAATTCTGGACTAAATGGTGATTGTTTATGTACATACTGCAACATCCAGACAGCAATACATTATACCCACCCTATAGGTATTAATGCCCATAGAATGTGCACAAAAACATTGTCATGTTTCTTAGCTTAGTAGTCATTCTGAGAATGAAGGCTGCCCTTCAACTACATGAGCTTCAAACAGGAAGGAAGATGCAATAATCAGGGTTTTTCACTACTACACATCATGCAGGTCCAAGACCTAAGAAAGTTAACATGTAATCACTTCTAAAAGCTCAATTCTAATGACCTTTGGCCCTACCTTGAAGAATATTGTGACTGACGGTGTGAAAAGCTGCACTGAAATCGATAATACAAACAAAGAGACACAGCTGTGGTCAGAAGCCGGTAATAGGTAATTTGCTACTTTAACCAGCACTGTCTCAGTACTGCGCTAAGATGTATATGATTCCTATGCCACTTAGCTGGTGAACTTTTCTAGAGTCCTGGAGGTAATATACATTCACATGGGCCAAATTTTGATTTCTTAATCAGTGGATTTATAACTGCTAGTTTAAAAGTTTGGGGTACATATTTATGTTTATTACTGTTAACACAGGTCCATTTTGTTCATTAGAGTGGAGAAATATGCAAGAGCCTTTCTATAGCTGAAAGCACTATAGATTTAAAAGATTACTGGTTTAGTTTGATGTAATGCATGTATGAGAATCATAAAAATGAGTAGCTGTGTAGTGTGTCAATATATATGGAGGTGGAGGGAGGGGAGATCACGACCGTTTCACATAAAATGAACAGTACTCTTCTCATATACATTCTAGCAACCATGAAAGAAGGTAGACTCCCACACCTCCTAAATCTCAATTTACCCCTAATTAAAAGTATAAAATAATGCAAAGACCTATGTAAATGCAGAGTGAATATAATAATGTCTAATAATAATAGTCTTGTTTATTTTCAAATCCCTGTGTGAATATTTAACATAGCATAATTTAATTATTTTACACAGGTTTATTGCTCGTTATATTCATTCACTCAATCATTCATCTTTGTTAACCACTTTATCCTGGTCAGGGTCATGGTAGATCTGGAGTCTATCCCAGGAACACTGGGCACAAGGAGGGATAATTAACTTGGCTATAGCAGGGCATCATGCACACACACATTCACACCAAGGGGCAATTTACCATAACCAATCCACCTATCAGAATGTTTTTGCGAGGTGGGAGAAAGCCAATGGGAGAACCTGGAGGACAGCCATGCAAACATGGGGGAACATGCAGAACTTCACACAGTAACAAAAACACCAGATTGAATAAGGGACCCTGGAGCTGTGAGGCAGCAACACTACACACTGCACCACCATGCCACCATTAATCATGATAATACAAGTTAATTTTAATTCATTGCTGTTGAGCTATATGTAACTCTAATATCCGCTACTTCTTTCTATTAAATGGCATAAGAATCAAGACAGCTTTTTCCCTATCATACATACTTATTTATTTATATTATGGGTTCTCTAACCTCTCTGTTTCTTATCAGAAATTAGACTGTCTTCAGTTTCAGTATATAAAATAGGTTTTTGTCATACCTTGTACCATCTAAAGCACTTTAACTCCTATCTATCTCTTTAAATCTCTCTCCTTTCCAACTACAGGTGAATCAGGTTAAGCATAGTTCATCTCATTCGCTCCCTCTCCATCACTCTGCTGCTTCCTCAGGTGGAGCATCTGTCAGCACCCCAGCCAAGATTGATGACGGTGGCCTTTACTGTGGCAGCTTCACCAGCATGCTCTGCCAATTTTACATATTAATTTATGGCCCGCAGCGCTGTAATTGAGAGGGGAGGTGCCATCGCTCTGAGAGAGGGATGAAAGCCACCCCATCGCTGATTTATGTTCCTTTCATCAACTTTTATGGGTTTTTTTTTATAGGTCAAGGAGGGCATGTATACATTGCCTTCACAGGTGAGTGCAAGGGTTTATATTTTGCATAAGGCTAAATTATGGGTTTAACAGTAGTGCCCAAGCAAGCACAGCCAATGGGAAGCAAGAAAGGCAAAAGATATTGTGCAGGAAATGGCGCTAAATGCTGAATGTGCCTTGTGGAATTGACATGGTAGGTATATAAATGCTATGGCTATAGTTAAGGCTATGGGTTACACGCTTTATATACAAGTGTTGTTATGTGTCCACATGTTGTTGCAATTGACTATTGGCTAAGCATTAAAATGTTTACTGTAATAATAAATCAACTAATAAAAAAATTGAAGTGAAATCAAAGATGGACAAATAACTAGCTTGGGTACTTGGAACAATCAGATTTCACAGTGTCTGGGCTGTTAGTCCTTTATTCATAGTGAATAAATTCATACTTCACAAATTCATACATATATGTTGTTAGCAAAGCTTTCATATAAGTACCCCGCTAACACAATACACAGCAGTCATATACACTGAGAGAAAATAAAGACGCTAGCCAGACTCAAATAATGGTTTTACTTGCTATGTGAGGAGAGAACGCCACATCTCACAGCCAAAACGTTCGCCAATGACTGGGTAACATTTTAATGAGGTTGCAAACATGATGTGTTATATTAAAATCAGGAGAGGATAAGGACTATGGCTACAACTATCAGCTAATTAGCCTGCCATACATTATTACATTATGTTAGCTACCACTTTTTAGCCAGGTCAGTTAGATTTCCTGGGAATGGGCAGCACACTGAAGCTAGTTCACTAGTTAATAAATGTATCATTTGTCCACCACTGGAAAATGGCAAATTAACCAACAGTTAAAACTAACAATTGTATCATTATTAACCTGTGCCTGTTCTCAGTACTGAGATCCCTGATTTGAGGCGTTTATCCAGTATAATTTGTTCACTGCTGCAGTTGTTCAGAGACTTTCTAAGAGCTATTCAGAGTTTCCTCATCATTAGCCAATTGCAATCAAATTTTAAATGTTTCTGAAAGACTGAGCACTGCTCTCAAGACCCTTATTACAGCTGCATAATTAGCTGCAACCAAGCTGCATTGATGATGATTGAAAAAAAAAACGTTTGATCTCTGACTGCCTTGTGCTGTGATTTTTGTGTTGCGTATTGTATCGTACTTGTCTTTGAATTTCCAGGTCTTCCGTGTCTGAAACATTCCCCCTGCAGGCTTGCTCGGAGCGGTCAATGAAACGGAAAGTGAATGGTTTTCGTTCTCACACTTCTCAATGTCAGTTGGTGGGATAAGATACGATGCACATCTTCACCTGATGTACTTACAAACAAACGTCTTCCTCAAGGCCATCACAAAGCATGAAGCTGAGAAGAAAATTACTGATTTAATGAAATGTCAGATATCTCGGTGAGGGGGCATGTGCAAGAGGTGTTTCTATTTAAATATATACAATGTATATGTATATATATATGTTGCTCTTTCTTGTTCTTTATCTTTCCTTTCATTTTCTTCCCTTCTCGCTCTCTCTCTCTCTCTCTCTCTCTCTCTCTCTCTTTCTCTCTCTCTCTCTCTCTCTCTCTGCCCCAATAAATCTGCATGCTGTCACCTGTAATAAAACCCATTTGTGGAGCACAGGATGTGAATAAGGAAGGACAAGGTCAGGGTCAGTTGACTGGTGAAGGGGAAAGAGAGCAGGACAGCACTGTACAAAACATCCATTTTCTATCTTTTCACACACACGCGTACACTTTCTTCTCTTTCATGCATGTATAGACATAAAAAAACAGGGCTGCAACAATAATCACAAGTAGACTTTTGATTACTCTCCCTGAGGAAATGCGTTTTCACAAAGACACAGCCTTGAGCATACAGTGCAATAGACAGCACCGGCAGTCGGAAAATTAACTGTAAAACATATATACTATAAAAGGTTTCAAATGTTTTCCAATTCAGCTGTGTGTAATCAAAGCACTCAATATGACGATGTGAGAGAGAATGAATTGAAGTGAGAGAGAGAGAGAACCGGAGTGGGCTATGTGAGTGGATAGAAACATTCATGATTGGGGGGAAAAAAGAAAAGAGAGAAAAAAGTGGCCTTCATTTTGATTTGAGGTGTTCTGACCTTGGTCTTATCCAACCCCTGGATTAATGTCATCTTGTGTCTGTGAAATTACTTTATGAACCAACAAAAGACACTTATTTATTCCACAGTATCTCATCTGTATTGCTGCACTCAAAGCACAAATTTGTCCCCACTGACTTGCGGCACTTTTCTTTATGTGTCTGCTACGAGTCAGTGTGAGCACAAAGGTCCAACCATGAGCCCAAAAGAAGGACCTCAAAACAGGTGTTAAAGGAAACTGTTAAAAGGGAAATCTATAACTGTTAGCTAAACAATATTTTGCTTAATACTTCAATCGGTAAAAAGGTGTGTTTGGTAATATACACTCACATGACACTTATCAGGAACACTTTACTAATAGTGGGTAGGGCCTCCCTTTGCTCTAAAAACAGCCTCAATTCTTTGTGGCATGGATTCCACAAAATGTTGGAAACATTCCTTTGAGATTCTGGTACATGTTGACATGATTGCATGATTGCAATTCCTGCAGATTTTCCAGGTGCACTTCCATGCTGTAAATCCACATCCCAAAGATGTTCTATTGGATTCAGATGGGGTGATTGGGAAGGCCACTAAAGAACATGGAACTTATTGTCATGTTCATGAAATCAGTTTGAGACAACTTTTGCTTCATGACATGGTACATGTTCATGCTGGAAGTAGCCATTAGAAGATGGGTAAATTGTGGCCATGAAGAGCTGCACATGGTCAGTAACAATACTTAAAATAGGTTGTGGCATTCAAGCGATGACTGATTGGTATTAATGGGCCCAAAGTGTGCCAAGAAAACATTCCCCACACTATTACACCACCTCAATCAGCCTGGACTGTTGTAGGTTGGATTCATTCTGTTGGCATCAAATTCTGACCCTACCATCTTTGTGCCTCAGTAGAAATCTAGATTCATCAGGCCAGGCTTTTGATTTTGCAGTCTTCAGCTGTCCAGTTTTGGTGTGCCTGTGCCCAATCAAGCCTCAGCTTTCTGTTCTTGGCTGACAGAAGTGGAACCCGTTGTGGTCTTTTCCTGTTGTAGCCCAACTGTTTGGTGTGTTGCACATTCTGAGATGCATTTCTGCTCACCACAATTGTACAGTCTGGTTATTTGAGTTACTATAGCCTTTGTGTCAGCTTGAACCAGTCTGGCCATTCTCCTCTCTCATCAAGGAGGCATTTCCATCCGCAGAACTGCCAATCACTGGATGTTTTTTCTTTATTGCACCATTCGGAGTAAACTCTCGAGACTGTTGTGCATGAAAAGCCCAGGAGATCAACAGTTACAGGAATACTCAAACCAGTCCATCTGGCACCAATAATCATGCCACTGTCAAATCACTGACATCACATTTTTTTTAGATAATTGCATGAATGAGTCGATGTACAGGTGTTGCTAATAAAGTGTTCAGCAAGTGTAAATTAGGAACCAGTTACCATTATGCAAACAAGATAAGAGATGTAATGTGGAACAAGACTGGACATAACTGGTGGTAGGATCTTGGACCATCCTTCATGCACAACATTTCAATCTCCTTTAAATAAATGGGATTTTTGTAAACGGTTCCCATCCCCCACCCCCTTTTTTTGGAACATATTCCAGGTTTGATTTTGTCCACTAACAATTCCAGTTGCATTGCCAGTGATACTTGGCGAAGTTCAGACACTGCATTTTGTGGGTTGCTCGGAGAAAGGTTTCTTTTTGCAACCCTCTCAAATAATTTGTTATCACTACAATGACACCTATTAGTTGAGCCTGAAACCTCACAACCACAAGAATTGACACTAAAATGAAATCTTGAAACTGTGGTCTTTGGGCTCTTTTTTTTCCTCCTCCGCATTATGTTTTTGGGTTGTCCGTCTGCTGTGCGTCCATCTGAGAACAGTCTATCCACAATGACATAGAGAGGGAGAGAGTAGTAAACCCCTCGTTACAAAGATGAATGCACATTTGAGAGTTCAGTGGTGTGAAGACTATAGGCACTGGTCTACAGAGATGAAAACAGTTGATATAGCATTCCAAGAGAATATTACAAAATGCTTGACCACAAATGAGGGGGTCCTGTGGCTTGGCTAGTTGGTCTGTTTTTCTAGCATATTGGTTTGGTTCCACTTGTACCTTTAGAGCAGACGTGCAACATCAGTGCATCTTTCAAGCACCACGAGCACGAGCCAAAACATGAAGTGGAATGCGGGTAGACTTCTGACTACACCATGAAGAAACCTTTCCATCCAGTCTCATCCAGGACGATTCCGCTCCCATCCACAGGGAACGAGGGCTCATGAACTGAATGTTTTGATTAGGATGAAAACAACGTAAATCAAATGACATTTGCACCTTCGCAGTCACCTATGGGAGATTTTGGAGCGGTGTGCTAGACAGTACGCGCCACTACTATCATCAAAACACCAGTTTCTTTTGAAATTATGGTGTTCTTCCATCCTGTACATTTCCAGAGACTTGCAGAATCTCTGGCTAGGCAATCTGAAGCTGTGCAGGCAGCTTGTGGTGTCCCGAAACTAAGATGATTGCCCTCAAAACAGATGTGTCTTGTTTCTCCTTTTTTGTAAAAAAAAAAAAACAGAAACACACAAGTTGGCATGTTAGTGAAGGGCGGAGTGATCTCAGGTTGGATTTCATGGTCAGTCCACCATAAACAGAGGAAACGGTGGATAAAGAAGTTTTATAAGATTCTTTATACATTCATTCTTTGCTCTAATTAGATTATATTTGTGTGTAAGAAAGAATCTGCTATAGGCACAAAAGCTTCAACCCCAAGGCCTCCATGCAAATGAACAGAGACTGCTTTTTATCATGAGACCTTGGGCCAACTAAACAAACCCCATGTGGACTTCATTTGCAGTTTAATGATCTGCCATATGCTTCATGCCTCCTTGAAATGTGATTTAAATCAATAACATTTTCATTTCTATATATGAATCATGGCTTTCTATGCTTATGTATAGTGAAGAGGTTTGGGAATTTTCTCAGGTTGTGGCTGCCACATTCCTTTTGCTTTGGAATTAATGTAACATCTCAACATCTGTTTGGGACTAAGTTTTTAATCTATCCTTCTTTGGGAATTTACAGCTACGTGATTTGGCAATAATCAGAGTGTTTGTCCTGTTTAAAAAGTAAACTGTGCTTATTAAAAATGATAACAGTATGTATGGAAAATGCATGATTTTCTTTATTTCTGTGCCATTTTTCAGCCCCTACTACCAGAGGGATTTATCTTTATTCCTAACTTTGTGTATTTTAACTAGACTTTTTTGTCAGTGACAGTTGAGACAATCATTGAGAACATTCAGGTAATGGATTCATTATTTTCAAATAGAGCAAATACATTTATTGCCTCACAGCCGCGTCCATCATTTGTTGAATTACAATTTATTCCAAGCACACAGCCCAGGCCATATTCTGTGATTTTAATTTATTTGTGGCAATAAAAGTTATGAGAATTTACAATTCAGTGTGAGTTTCAGTAAAAAAGTAAGCAGAGTGCCACATTTAAATACATTCTTTGTTGCATGTAAAACTACACACATAGCATTATTATTATTATTATTATTATTATTATTATTTTCTACAGTCAGCTGCTTTTCTACTGTCAGCAAAAACGTCAGGGCCTTGTTTTTTTTTATTGTTTTGTACAACCTAAAGATCAGTGAGATTACTGTGGATGGTACCACTGAAAAACCATGAAGGTGCCTTTGGACTGCAACTGATATCAACCGTCTTGCTACGACGGCTTAGGACTACGATTACTATGATAGCTTTAGGACTGCGATTGCCACGAACAGCTTTTCACTCAAGTCTCCATCAGTGAACAGTTGATAACTTCAACAAAATAGACTTCATGTGAAAAACTGTAATGAATTCCCTGGTTACACAGTTGCACTTTTTGACCATGTAGTACACAGTTACAGAAGGGATTTATTTATAATCGCACTATCCGTGTCACCCAGATGAGGATGGGTTCCCTTTTGAGTCTGGTTCCTCTCAAGGTTTCTTCCTCCTGTCATCCTCAGGGAGGTTTTCTTTGCCACCGTCACCTCTGTCTTGCTCATTAGGGGTAAATTAATACATTTATAGTTTTAAAAGTTATGTCCTGAATTTATAGATTTCTGAACTGAAATACACTCAAAAAATAACATTTTACTTTAATATTTGCAAAAGCTGTTTAAAGATGTGCTGCTTGGCAATTTAGGTAATTACGTGATTATGATGGAAACAATTATTTTAAGTAAAAAAGCTTCTTGCCTTAATATCAAGAGGAGTCAAAATAATAATAATTCACACATTCACAATCTGAATGAAAAAAGATATATGAAAATAGGGAAATGGCAAACCGTGTTCCTTTAATTAAAGATGAGATAAAACATTGACATGTATAATGAAGTATAATGATTTTTGCTTTTAAATTGTTTTACTTTAAAAAAAAAAAAAAAAAAAAAAAAAAAAAAAAAAAAAAAAAAAAAAAAAATTGGTGGGGGGTTGTGTTTAGGTTTTGCGGCC
>CM074940.1:13455685-13472217 GCA_037576815.1 Pangasius larnaudii
AATTCATCCTGCTACTTCTGTCAGCAGTCACATCATCAATAAACACCAGTGAGCCCGTTCCATTGGCAGCCATACAAAGCAAACTAAAAAAAAAAGGTTACAAAAAAACCTTGTGGCTAATACAAAAGTATTGAACACAACCTCTCCATAGCTCTCAACCACAAATTGATTCCTCAAGCCCATATGCAAATCAAGTGGAGAGCCAATATGCCGTGACATTACCGTTGTATTACGCTACAATGTGTGTGTGTGTGTGTGTGTGTGTGCAGCTGATTGTAAAACAGACTGGTGTGAACATACAGAAGTTTGTGCCCGGGCTGCAACAGCCAGGGATCCGTCTGGATGAATACTTCAGCGTGGTCCATCCTGAAGTAACACTCAACATCTACAGCATCAAAAAGTTCATCAACAGCCAGTTTGTACTGAAGACTAAAAGGGAGATGCTTCCAGAAAGCTTCCAAAACCAGTCTATGCTCAAATTACGAGGTATTATTTACACTTCTAAAGTATTCATTCATTCATTCATTCATTCATCAGTATGAGCTTTATACAGGTAAGGCATGCACCTTGCATACATACATTCATACCCAGGGGCAATTTAGCACAGCAAATCCAACTATCAGCATGTTTTTGGGAGTTGGGAGGAAACCGATACGGACAGAAGAAGAACATGCACAGAAACTCCACACAGACAGTAACCCTGTTGAGAAATCACTGAAACAGCATCATGGCAGCTCCTGAGACTGAGAACGTACTGTATAAACAGCCTGAATCTCCTGGTCAGCTTTATTAAGGTGGTTGTAAAGGTGCTGTGCTTAACCAATTACAGCTTTTTAAGCTTGTGTTAGAGAAAGGAAATCACTAAGCTTTACACTGTTGTCACCCTTCATGCATTGTGTTTGACCCCAGTGCATTAGAGAGCATGATTTTAACAAATCGTAGGACAAATCTCTCGTGTAATGCAATGTATTTTCTGTACATGTGCATTTTTAGGTCAGATGATATGGATGGAGTCGCTGCACTGTATGGTATATCTCTGCTCTCCTAAACTGCGTAGCCTGCAGGAACTGGAGGAGCGCGGCCTGCACTTGGCCGACATCGCTCAGCACGACACCACACGTGACCTCATCCTGCTCAACCAGCAGCGGCTGGCTGAGATCGAGCTCTCCAACCAGCTCGAGCGTAAGAAGGAGGAGCTGCGCATTCTCTCTCGCCACCTGGAAATTGAGAAGAAGAAGACAGAGACGCTGCTGTATGCCATGCTGCCACGTCATGTCGCTAACCAGCTCAAAGAGGGCAAGAGGGTGGAGGCAGGTAAAGGAGGAAGTGGCCCGAGACATTCACCATGGCCATGAGATACAGAAGAGATCAGTTAGCGCGCTCCACTTTCACTCTAGTAGTCGGGTAAAGTGCAGTTGAGGAACCACAGAGCAAGTTGAAGTTGGCTATTACTAAACTGGGAAAGATTCTGATCTATTCTGATATTTAACAACTATATGCATTTAGCAATTATATATATATATATATATATATATATATTTAACTGTCAAATTTATATTTAAGATATGTCCTGGTCATGGCTGCATTGACACACCCTGAAAGGGACAACGGTCCATCACAGTGTACAATACACACATATACACACACACTCATTTACATTTAGGGGCAATCTAAAGTAGCCAGTTGAACTACTGGCATGTTTTTAGAAGGTGGGAGGAAACCAGACAACCCAGAGTAAAGTCCTAATGAAAGGACAGACAGTTAACAGTTAAGTACCAGTTAAGTTTCCCAATTAAGCATTAATTAGTACTATTTAATATAAAAAAGGACAATAATTATAATTAAAGCTACTACCCTTACTATTCCTAAAAATAATATTAGACCAAATGTTCATGGATTTTAATGTGACACCAATATTTTTGCAAAACTGCTGAGGCTTAGAGATGCTTTCTCTTTCTCTAGGAATTACGTAGGATTTAACAGCAAATGCAGCAAAACCGAATCAAATGTGCAAATCCATACGGTCTACTGTGTATGAAGAAACACACTGAAATGTCTGCATTCATTGCTGTATCCGTTTTTTCCTCTGTGGTGTCACGTCAGGTGACTTCAAGGTGTGCACTATTCTCTTCAGCGATGTGGTCACCTTCACAAACATCTGTGCGGCTTGTGAGCCCATCCAGATTGTCAACATGCTTAACGCCATGTACTCCAGGTTCGACCGCCTCACAAATGTCCACGATGTCTACAAGGTGAGAACCAAACTCAACAATGTCGGCTGATCATTCATCACTTTCTGCATCTTTCTGCATCGGCATGCTTAGGAGCAGTCATGAGTAATTGCATGTAATTTGAATATATTAAAGATCACGTCAGAGAGATAGCTTGAAAAACCTTTCAGAACATTTTTATTTCTCAAACTATACAGTATCTAGGGCATCATGATGTGAAGTGATGCTTTTACCAACGTGATAATTTAATATTGCAAACAGGATAACAACTTGAGTGCAATTTCAAAATAAGTTAACTGATTACTACAATTTGATTTCAGTGAGCTGCTGTCTTCTCCCTGAAATCATGTGCTCCATTGCAGGTAGAGACGATTGGTGATGCTTATATGGTGGTCGGTGGCGTGCCCATTCCCAAGGACACACACGCTGAGCGTGTGGCAAACTTTGCCTTGGGCATGAGGATTGCTGCCAGGGAGGTGAAGAACCCTATCACAGGACAGCCAATACAGGTGCTGGAGCTTATCTCTATTTCTCTCTGGTCATGGGGGAGATTTTGCAGCTGTGTTTATCAACGTGTTTTTCAAGAATTTGCACGTGTTACCTGTGTATGTTTCAGATCAGAGTAGGTCTACACACTGGGCCTGTGCTGGCTGGTGTAGTAGGTGAAAAAATGCCCCGCTACTGTTTGTTTGGAGACACGGTCAATACAGCATCACGAATGGAGAGTCATGGAGTCCCTGACCATATACACCTGAGTCCTTTCACCTACAGGTATCATACGTGCCTAAATCCATGTGTCTGACATAAGCACTGTAAAATAATGCACAGGAACCCGTAACTGTACTGTAACTAATAAGAAATGTATGCGGTCACAAATTTGGACCCACTGACAGATTGTGGGGGTTTATAAAGGAATAAAAATCTCTTATTTGTCACTTATTAGTGAGCTTATAGCTTACTTTTTTGTCCCAAGCAGAATTTTCAGGGGCCAAGCACCCAGACTCGGCTGGTATTTGCCAGTCCGTTATGGGAGAACAGTTTGGAATATCAGAGATCTTTTGATTTTATTTTGTTCAGACAGGTCTCAAGATGATGTGAGCCAAATTTGGTGACGATTCAACAAAATTTGGAGGAGAAGTAGCAAAAAAAATGGCAGTTAGACGGAAGCATTTTCAGCATGTTATTGTAACTTTTGACCAGTGGGTGGTGCCGCAATGAAATTTGTTTCATAGCCTCAGGGCATGGTCGTAAAGATGCCTACTCAATGCTGTGTCATTGCTGAGTCGTTCCTGTTTGGTGGCTTTGCTGTGATTCGTTGGCCCATTACAGGCAAACCGTTTGGAGTATTCAAGATTCTTTTAACTTTTGTAAAGCTTACTCTGAAGACGTTTGGTGATGATTGAATAAACTTTGTAGGAGGAGTAGCGAAAAAACAAAATCTAAGATGGCAGAAAGTCTAATTAAGTGTAATCTGACGTCATAGGGTGTGCTGAACTTGGCTTTTAAATTTTGTAAACACGGTTCAGAAGTTATGATCGTAAATGTGCTTCCGAATTAGGCCCGAATGGTGGTGCTAAAGCATTGGTAGCACATGGCCCAAATTTGGTCAGAATGTTCCTTAGAGCCTCCCTAATCAGTGTGCCAAATTTCACAACTTTTTACCAGACAGTTCTATGGGCTGTCATAGACATCCTAACCAGAAGAAGAAGAAGAGGAAGAAAAGGTAGAATAACAACAGGGTGCTTATGCACCATCGGTGCTTGGCCCCCTAATAATAATAATAATAATAATAATAATAATAGGTTTTTCATTTTTTAGTCCAGAGTGGCCTGAATTTTGAATTCAGCTCTCTCTCTCTCTCTCTCTCTCTCTCCCACACACACACACACACACACACACACACACAATAGACATGATTGAAAAATCTACAGAAAGGATTTTCACCTAATGTCCTACAATGTAATCTGGATGTGTTTAACTTTGTTCGCTCATCTGTGAAGTGTTCTGAAGGATAAGCAGTTTGAGATCCGTGAAAGAGGTGAGATCCAGGTGAAGGGCAAGGGTCTGATGGCCACCTACTTCCTGCTCCAGAACCTCGAGCTGTCCGAGGAGCAGATCATGGGCAAAGGGGAAGAAGCCTCTTGCTTGTACAGAGATGACCATAAGGAGGTGACACAAGCCACAGACGGTATGTTTTTTTGTTTTTTTTTTCTATGAACATTTGTTCAGTAACAGCTGTGCACTGCTGAATTCATAAAAAGTTCCAGCCCATGCCTAAAAGTGTGATCACCTAACCTCCCCAACTATGAGACAAAACCACAAGACAAGACATGCCAACCAAATATCTTACATTCAGAAAGCAAAAAAAAAAAAACCTGCTTACAGCCATACCACTCTGAGAACGAGCCAGTAAACAATAGTCCAAGGGTTCCCAAATTAGGGGTCACGACCCCACGGGGGGGTCAGTTGATTTAAAAATGGGGTTCGAGAAAGAAATCTCCTCTTATTTATTTCATTCATTTGTTTTACAAAGGATTATAAGAAGTATCGAAGAGGGATTTGGTGTAATGATATTATTTGAAAAAGTTACTGGGAGTCACATTCAGAGAAGCTGCTTTTAAATGAATAGAGTACTTGTTGTTTTAGTCTTTTTCACGATCCATACATGCTGCATTAGCATAGTACAGCAATTTCCCTGCCAATGTACCTTTAGGTTTTTAACATCCTGTAATAGTAAAAGTACTAAATAATGGCCTAGAACAGTAATTCTAGGTCATTATTTAGTATTTTTACTATTACAGGATGTTAAAAACCTCTCATGTTGCCTTTAAACCCTCTGTACAAGTCTTCTGGATTTTCTACACTGGTAAATACTTTTGAATGTAAAATCAGAGTTTTGGATTTGAGACATAGCCCATGACAGCAATCACCATGGAGGTGGAAGTATAAATCAAGTATAATTCAAGTATAAATCAAGTATAAACCAGGCTTCTCAGCCCTGTGTCAGGCCGTATCTGTTTCCTGTAATGACGTAGCACTTCCCAATAGACTGGTAAGTAAGTGCAAGGAACATTCCTTCGGTTTTTAGCCACTTACCATACACACGCCCATGTTCCTGATATAATAAAACGTACAAATATTACAGTAGTCCTATATTATAATATATATATATAAAAAAAAGTAGGCTTGCGGTCCCAGCAAATTCATAATGTCAATTTCGAGTCATTTGCCCCGAAAAGTTCGGAATTTCTCCTTCTCACCAGATAAAGTCAGCGAAGCAGAAGAAGAGAAGAAACCTAGCAAAGAGCAAAGCAGCAGGTCCTCCCCGTCTCTTTGCTCTGATGACCCTTCACCGCTTCCTGTCACGGATGACGCTTCAGCCCGTTCCCCTGCTGCCGACTCTCCTCATCATGACGTACTTCATTACGTGCCTGATTACTCAGAACCCGTAGAGAATGGCCTTCCTTCTGACCACGTCACCATCAACTCCCGTCTCTGCACACTCCTTTAAATCGCGCAGTACACACAACCTCCACACTCGTGTTAGTATACAGTACATATAGCAGATACAAATCCCATCAACTATTTCATTCATTCACATTTGTTTTTACTTACTAGTTTGAAATTGCTCAAATAATACACATCCAGATAGGGTGATATATGTTCGTATATGTTTTAGTGGGTAAGAAGGGATGCACAGACACTGATCAGTGTAGATATTTGCCTGAAATCTTGATTGACGAAGAAGCTTGCTGAGAGTTTGCCGGTTACTAAGAGCTGGTGCCAAGAAGCAGCCAGTACTTCAACCTTTGACCCTGATATTGTATCAAAAATGGGCTTTAATGGGCTGTTAATGCAGCTTGTTTATTACAGTCGGTCCTCCTGGTTTTAACAGCCATCTGTTACTTTTCAGGAACTAAATCGTAAAGAATTTCTGTAATTTTTCTACAATCAAACAACATGTTCAAACCTGTATAGTACTATAAATGTTCTGCAGTTCAATAAAGCAGCCTGTGTGGTGTTGTGCACTGAAAAAAAAAAAAAACTTACTCTATAGCTACTGTAACACTGCTGTAACTGTATACAGTATCATTCACTTTACGGTAAAACGAGGCTCCAAAGACAATGAAAGACCTTTTATTCATTTTTCATTCTTCCAGTCCTTTTTTTTTTTTCTTGCGATCAAACATAACATCAACAAACCAGGGTAAATGCAACAAGCGCTTTCAACAGGCCTATTCTGATACCTTTATTAGCGCAAAGAAGATGAAATAATCATGACTATATAACAGAAATGAAGCATTTTCATTTGTACATAGTGAGAAAAATTACCTTTTTTTTTTAAATGGCAGTCTCACTATCAAAGTCCCTACAAGCTAGTTATGTTAAATTACTCATGTTGATTTATTTATTCAAATAGACTAATTACCTACATTCTATGCTAATTTTCTGCAACCATGGCAGATAAGTTTGTTAGCAAAGTTTCTTGGGGATTGTGCTGTCTTGCTTCAGCATCCGTATCTGTGTACCTCTCACTGAATATGAAAGCAGTTGTTGGCTTTTGTGTGAAAAAAAAACAACCCTTCATGCCTACAAAATCCTGGTACAACAGTCAAAACGTTCCCCAGGGCTGCTAACTGTGAAGGCTTGCTATACAAAATGCTAAACAGCTAACGTTTGGCAGCTATGTGATTAAATAGTGCAGTAAAAACCATATTAAAAAAATATATATTGGCACCACATCCAACGTAGGCAATACTGAACCAATTTTAAAGTAATATTGTCATATTTGCAACTAAAATCGAAGTTTTTATAGTTAGTTAAGTCATTTGATGGCACGAAGACAAGTGAAGAAAATCATAATCAACGTTATGTGGCTGCCGGGATAACTGTAAAAGTGCAGCGTTGATTTTTAGCATGTAGTCCTGTAAAGATAGTTTTGCACTCTATCTCAAAAATACAGTATGCCATTACAAGCCATAAACAAACTGTAATCTGCAAGCAAATGTGTTTAGCAGGGCCTCATCATGCTGTCGCTCCTGACTAGCGAGGTTTACACTCACCTGTTTTGTTTGAATTTTTGACCAACACCTAAATATGAATTCATTATTCATTATATAATGATCAAAGTAGATAGTAGATATGATGAACGGTCCTGGGGAGTTTTGAATCAGAAGTTTGTTCCTCTGTGACTGCGTCTGCAGAGCTGCTGCTCATCTGATTACTCAATTTACAATTAACATGGGCACAAAACCTTTTGCTGCTCCATTGTTGAATTTCGGAGACGTTTGGATGGAGGTAGAACGGCTCCCAGCTTGACTACAGCGGCTCTGTGAGCCCTGACTCTCCATCTGGGAGAGACGTGAGCCCTACGGCCACGCTTCATTTGCACCTGTTTTCTCCCTACGCGCGGCGCCGTGTGAAAACACAAGCCGGCACGCGGCGCTAATCGCTCTCTGGAGAAATCATCCGCACGTCCCAGAGTGTTTTTTTTTTTTGTTTTTTTTTTTTCAAATGAAAATCAGATGTGGCAAACACAGATGACAGAAGGTAAACATCAGCCACGTTGGACAGCCGTCAGCCTTGCTAACAGGTTGGACAGTGGATAGATTTTAACCAACCGGGACTTCTTTTGAAAACTGTGATGAATTTACCGGTTGCGCATTTGCACTATTTGTCCATATAGTACACAGTTATAGACGGGGTTTATTTATAATCGCACTATCCGTTGCACCCGGATGACGACGGGTTCCCTTTTGAGCCTGGTTCCTCTCGAGGTTTCTTCCTCATATTGTCTCAGGGAGTTTTTCCTCACCGCCGTCGCCTCTGGCTCGCTCATTAGGGATAAATTCACATATTTACAATCTAATTTTTTCAATCCATTTATTTCTGTAAAGCTGCTTTGTGACAATGTCCATTGTTAAAAGCGCTATACAAATTAAATTGACCTGAATTGAACTGTGCTGTGCTCCAAACACACAGCTGGGACTTGAGAGAGTTGGTGGTTTAGATTTACAGCACGTTCACATATTTTTGATACGTATTATATAACTGATGTTAATTTTGTTGTACTCTAGTGTAAGGTTCTCTTTGGAACAGGAACAGGTGCCAATATATACGGTTTATATTAACACGCTTGTTCTAATACGTTATCATTTCTATAGTAACAATTTACACAGGGACTTGTATGGCCATATAAATGGTTAAAAAATGGTTAAATCGTCATTGATATGCTGAAGTTTTCTGTGAGATGTTTATTTGACATTTCGCTGTAACATGATTTTTGCTTTTATTAACTTCAAGACTGAGAAAAATGAGAGGCTGGTGAGGAAACGATGGTTTATAGCTGCTATAATGGTAATAATAGGGACTAACTTGTTTGGCAGATGTTCCACAACATTAAATGTAACTATAAATGGACAAAAAGTAGGATGTTTAATGACTGCTTAATCAATTGGCAAATTACTGTGGTCATGCGGATAAGAGGAATAAAGCACTACAGTTGTTATTGGGAAATAAACTTTGTAACAGTAACTCTGCTTCACGCCATGCCGTTATTGATTATTTCCCTCTTCCTGCTTTATTCCTTACTCGTTTTTTTTTTTTCCCCCCATCTGCTCATTCTTAGCACATGTTAAGCAGTTTATGTGTGAGAATCTTAAAAAAAAAAAAAAAAAAAAAAAAAAAAAGAGACGTGAATGGAAAAAAAAAGGGCTAAATGCAAATCCAAAAAAAAAAAAAAAAAAAGTACATTATGCTCCAAAACTACTTTATTCTCTTGAAGCTGTTGTTAAAAAAAAAAAAAAAAAATCATAAAATAAAAGAAAAGAAATAAATGTTCAAGGAAGGAAGAGCACATCGGGTTGCGGCTTTCTGTTTCTGTTCTGCTTTACGGAGCATCACAGAAAGTTGCTGATTCCGTTGAAAAGGGATTTATTCTGTAATGTTCGTTCTTGCGATGATCAACCAGAACTCCTAAAAAGAAAAAAGAAAAAAGAAAACCAAAAAAACACCTCTTCTGCACTGTCATATAATCATTTAGTTTCCCCTAATACTTTGTGGGGTAAAGCAGGGTAACAATCATCCCATATACTTTTAATGCATTTTTTTTCCCCTACATGAAATATATTAACACATCAAATTCCTCCATGCGAAGAATCAATTTTAAGGCAAAATGACGTATTTAGGGGGAAATGACTGTTAAAATCTGGCAACTTAATAAATAAAAAAAAAAAAAGGGTGTATTTGCATAATAACTGCATAAACACTGGAGCATGCCAAGTGCACAACGAAGCGAAAGGAAAGCATAAAAGTAATGAGAAAAATTCCATTGATTTTTTTTTTTTTTTTTTTCCAAAATGTCAGCATGATTTGCTCAGTTTTTGCTTGGTTAGATACAATTTCTTCAAATATCCGTGACGGGGACTAAAGCGCGGCGAAGGCCATTTTGTTTGTGCTCCAAACGACGGTTTGGAGTGTGGTTTAAAAAAAAAAAAATATATAAAAAAAATAAAAAATGCGGTGTTGTGTGTTTTCGATTTCTTGTGCCAAATCTAGAATTATTTCTCGAGTTTTTTTTTTTTCCCCCCATACTGATGCAGCGTGTCATTTACCAAACTATATGCTACATAACCAACACAAGCGGCACAACTGGGTCTGTGCCTACGAATCGCAGTGTAAAACCCCCTAAGACAACATATATGTAACATTTTAGAGGTTTTCTCACTCAGCAAATTATACAGAAATGTTGAAAAAAGAAAGAAAAAAAAAAAAAAAGAATGACCCTTTAATGTCAGTACACTCACAGTATTGCCACTCGCATGGCACCGTAACTGAAACCTTATTCGTCAAGGCTCCCTTCACAAAAGGCTACATGTCACTTGTGAAATCCAACATGGATTTCTGCTCTCTTCACCGATGGGTATCACAAACAAACCAACAGTTACCTGGAACACAAAGCAATTTAAGAGACGGGGGTGGGGTGGTGGGGGTGGTGGTGGTGGTGGGGGGTTTTCAATGCAAACATTCAAACTTTGTTTTCTGTCGTTTTTCTTCTTAAAGTGCAACAAAATTCTTCACTGAGGGAAATAATACTTCCTAAACATCAGTAATGCGGAGCTGCAAACAGTAGCTGCACGTCAGCGTGTTTTTCTCCTGCTCGGGGAAAAAAAGAATCGGAGCTCAAAGCGACAAGTCTGACTCCGGAGTGTCCGTTTCCATCGTTAGACACGTCCCCGTGCCGATCTCTTCAGGAATCACTGGCGCCGTGTCACCGTTTACACTGGCTTTGGGAAACAGCGCGGGACCTTTTCGGGTGAGAAACAGACACATAAGACTACATAAGGCATTCGTCGGCTATGTTTTTGAAATCGTGTTAAAATGAAGCAATGAACCAAAATGTATTAATTATGTACTAACGTTTATATATATATATATATATATATATATATATATATATATATATATATATATATTATTCGATACTATGCATAAGGCATGAACGGTGCTTGTTTTAGATCAAGTGCCAAAGAAGAAATTATTCTTCCACAGCACAGCTGGATACTTAAATCTAAGAATATAATACGTTATCGTTTCTATAGTAACAACTCATTCGCACGGATTCGTGGACGGTGGTGGACGCTCCACATAATGTAAGGCATAAAAAAAATGATTAAAAACCTGCTTTTATTTAACAAAGAAAGATGTAGAACTGTTGACAGAGTGAAGCTTTCTGTAAGGAGAGGTTTATTTAACATATATGGAAGGAGTTTCCAGTGTCAGTGGCAGTAGTTTTTCCACCATGGGATTTATTTATTTATTTTTTCTTATATAATTGACTGTTGATAATTTCTGTTATCACTGATAAAAGCTATCTTGTTTCATGGATGTTCCACAACAATAACTGTAATTAGAAATGGATAAAAAAAAAAAACATACAAAGTCTTGTTCTTCGATTAAAATGATGGTCTAAGTGGAATAAGACACTACTGTATGATCCTCATATCCTCAATACTAGTACTGTAAAATGAATTATGAAAAAAAAAAACATTTCCTGTTCTTTTTTTTTTTTTTGGGTTACTCATAATTCAGTGGTTTAAAAAAGAGTAAATGGTTACAGATCATCTAAAAAAAAAAAAAAAAAAAAAAAAAAAAAGGCCTGTGACCACATTATATGCTGAAGTTATTATAAGGCGTTACCAAAATAGTGTTTGCAAATGGGTATGCATTTTCAGTGACATGCAGTTAGCAGTCTCTGTGGTTTTGTGTGTGTGTGTGTGTGTGTGTGTGTGTTCATGCACGGTGACTCACGCTCCATCTCCTCTGCACCACCGTCACTGAGAGCCTCTGTATCTGAGTGCGTCCGCGTGCGTCTCTGTGATGACCTGTGCTCTATCGGCGCACTGGACCTTGAGAAAAGGTACAAGATGTTGAGTGTCCGGGGATGTGGCCACACTGAGACGCACAAAAGGAACTTGCATTGTGGATGTCGCAGAATATTGTTACCTGTCATAGCTATACGTGCCTGGATGGCTGATGGAGCGCTTCATCTACTCGGTGAGGAAGAGGGGGAAAAACAATTCTTACAGTGATTACATAATATAATTGCATTACATTATTATTCTCATCATGGTATAACTGTATAAAAAAAACAAAAAAAAACAAATGCTGGTTGTTTCCATAGTTAAAGCAGATAATCGGTTTTATTCTAGTTAACGTTCATAGCGGGTAGAATGAAGTCCTCACTCTGGCCATTTGGATGGGAGACGGGGAGACAGGTGACATCAGCGGGTCCGAAGGACTCGACTGCAGCATGTCTGTCTGGAACTTCAGATTTGCAATCTTCATACATTCCTCCAGCGTCTGAATGAAGGTATTACATGTGGCACTCAATAAAGATGACGCCTCATTCCTCGTCTGGGAAAACATCCGAATCAACAAGAACTTGTAAGCATAGCACAGTCGGGGTCCGTAGGTGTTTGGACAGGGACACGATTGTCATAATTTTGTCATAAAGTTTGGTAAATGAAGCAATCAAGGTGTGATTGAAGTGTAGACGTTCCACTTTAATTCAAGGAGTTTAACAAAAATACTGCATTAACCGTTTAGGAATTACAGCCATTGTTTACCTCCGTTGTCACAGGCTCGAAAGTAACTGGACACTTGTCTGATAAGCAGTGTAATGGCCAGATGTGGCCTGTTTCCTTATTCCATGCCAAATTAAGGAGATAAAATGTATGGAGTTGATTCCAAGTGGTGAATTTGCAGTTGGTAGCTGTTTATGGGAACTCTCACTATGCGTTCCAAGGAGGTGTCGATGCAAGTGAATCATTAGGCTGAAAAAACAAAACAGACCTATCGCCAGAGATAGCAGAAACTTTAAGAGTAGCCAAATCAACAGTTGGGTACATTCTGAAAAAGAAGGAAAGCACTGGTGAGCTTAGCAACACCAAAAGGCCTGGAAGACCACAGAAGCCAACTAAAGTGGATGATCTCAGAATTCTTTCCTTGGTGAAGAAAAACCCCTTCACAACATCTAGGCAAGTCAAGAATGCTCTTGAGAATGCAGGCGTATCGTTGTCAGAGTCTAGAATCAAGAGACACCTTCATAAATGTAAATACAGACGTTTTACCTCAAGGTGCAAACCACTGGTAACACTCAAGAAAAGAAAGCCCACATTAGACTTTGCTAGAAAATATCTAAAAAAAAAAAAAAAAAGCCTGCCCAGATCTGGAATAATATTCTTTGGACAGATGAAAACAAGATTAACTTGTACCAGAATGATGGGAAGAGAAGAGTAGGGAGAAGGAAAGGAAGGGCTCATGATCCAAAGTATACCACATCGTCTGTCAAACATGTGGAGGCAGTGTTATGGCATGGGCATGTATGGCTGCCAATGGAATTGGGTCACTGGTGTTTATTGATGATGTGACTGCTGAGAGAAGTAGCAGGATGAATTCTGAAGTGTATACAGCTATACTTTCTGCTCATATTCAGTCAAATGCTGCAAAACTGATAGGACAATGCTTCACAGTACAGATGGGTAACAACCCAAAACATACGGAGAAAGCAGACCAAGAGCTTGGAAATTAAATGTTGTTAAATGGCCGAGTCAGTCACCTGACCTCAACCCAATTGAGCTGCTTTTCACTTACTGAAGATCTGAAGGCAGAAAGACCCACAAACAAGCAGCAACTGACGATAGCTGCAGTAAAGACCTGGCAAAGCATCTCAAAGGAGGAAACTCAGCATTTGGTGATGTCCATGGGGTCCAGACTTAAGGCAGTTATTGACTGCAATGCATTTACCTCCAAGTAATAAAAATAATCCTAATATTTACGATTTTTCTTTTTTGTCCAATTACTTTTGAGCCTGTGAAAATGGAGGCTGTAATTCCTAAACGGTTAATGCAATATTTTTTGTTAAACCCCTTGAATTAAAGCTGAAAGTTTACACTTCAGTCACATGTTGATTGCTTAATTCAAATCCATTGTGGTGGAGTAGAGAGGCAAAATGCTCAAAATTGTGTCACTGTCCAAATACTTATGGACCTGACTGTATATCTCATGATATACATCATGATATAATGAATACAAGTTAACACAAGTGCTAAATTATTTATTATTATTATTATTATTATTATTATTATTATTATTATTATTATTATTATTATTATTATTTGTTTGTTTGTTTATTTATTTATTTATTTATTTATTTATCTTTTAATAATTGTATTTCTAAAATGATACTTACCTTAAACACATATGTCTGATAGTAGGAATTTGGCTGGACATATTTTTATGCCGAAGCTAACGCTCAAATTTTTATGCATAAAATAGATCGCACTTATTTGTGTCAGATGTAACTGTAATTAATAGCAGTTGGAGCATCAAACTATTAATTTATGATAAAGCTAGCATGTGAAGCGACACTAATAACCAGAATTACAATATCTACAGAGCCAGTGGTGCTTTAACCTGAGAGATAAGGCTAGGCACTTTTCTGTAAGGGGGAAAACATTCTGAAAACTTCAAGTTTGCAAGTTTCTGCAAAGTTGGATGCTGAAATCAGGTGGTGGTACTTTAAAAAAAATGCATTATGGGTTTCATACTCCACTTTAAATTGTAATGTTATGCTTAGAAAAAGGCTGTTATGATGCATTACTGCGTAAGTACACAATTTCAGGTGTGCGTCAGTAAGAGAAAGGGTTTCCCCTCCAACCTGCTTAAGTGTAAACACACAGTTGCAGAATATCAGTGTTTACAGAAAGACGTGTCTGTTGTTCTTTGAATATTCAAGCTGAGGCTTATTTGGGAGCAGTCCAACATGAGATGAGCACCTGCAGCTCAGCTGGGAGCTTCGGTTTCAGCTCACACACTGCCTGCATCAAGGTCAACACACAGTGGCCTCCATCAGAACAGGAATCCAACTCTATTCCAGTGGAAGTAGGCCTTTCACCTAACACACCATAGAGACACAAGAGCCAAGTCTCGAGCTGCTCAGCTCACGTGTAAACAGGTCGATGATACATGGCTGCTCAGCTGTGGCCACTCACCCAGGGGAGCTGGAGGAAACCACAGGCTCAGGTAAGGTCAAGGGGACATTGCAATGACCTTTGCTTTAGTGTAGGGAGCTTAAAATGATAAATCTCTGATATTCCCTCTTCTAGAACAACTATTTTTAAAGTTTATTGGGCAGATTATTAATGTTTTTCTTAATGTTTTAATATTTTTTCTGTTCGTTTTTTTTTTTTTCAGACCAAATAGGGTCTTGAGGTCATGTTGTGCTGATGAATCAGGAAACATTTCAGAAAAATTTTTATAATTCACAGCCTGCTAGCATGAAAAACAGAAAAATAACACCATTACAGCCATTAATACAGATTTTTTTCCAAGCAAAAAAAAAAAAACAAAACAAACAAAAAAAAAAAACAATTGCTCTGACACACTTTCTACATGATTATCTTAATTATCCTGCCTTTTATAGCTAACAAAACAAGCAGTATATTCCTGTAGGTCACTCAGACTTTGTCTTTTATCAGTAGTATTTTTTTTTTTTTATTATTTGTATTGAAACAACAAAATTTTTATATCGTATTTTGGGGCCATTTCCTGTAACTTTCCTATTTTATCATACGTTATCTACTGTATATTTGTACCTTTTGTCATATTCCTTTTTTTACACACACACACACACACACACACACACACACACACACCTTTTAGCTCTTTCGTTCATTTTTTATAAAAGCTGCATTTTATAATAAATAAATAAATAAATAAATAAATATAATAATAATAATAATAATAATAATAATAATAATAATAATAATAATAACAATAATAATAGTGCATTTTTTCTAATGGAGACCAGCCAAATGTCACCACAAGGTCAAAACTGTGAAATATTATCTATTCCTATCCAAGCTATAAAAACATGGCACCACACACACACACACACACACACATACTCACACACTCTTCTGGCTCCTGGCCTTTGGCTGCCTGTAGGGTCTAATTGATAGTGAGAGATAATAAATCTTCCTATTATGAGGAAGCCCCTACATTCACTCATTATTCACCCCTGGCTTTAGCACCGCATGTCCCTAGGCACGCAGAAATTTAAAGCAGCAGCCGTGTGCCACCTCCTTACTGTCAAGGTTAATTTCTCGACTATGTCGTCTGTCTGCTAGTCTATTATAGACTCCAATTAGAACATGAAGGTATATTGAATGGAGCTGCTACAAAAATTCAACTGGTCTGAAAACTCTGGACTTCACTCTTCACTCTAAGACAAAGGAAATACACTATATAAAAAAAAAGATTGTGGAAATCTTCACACCCATGGGTTGTTTTTTGTTGAACAACCCATTCCAAAACCAAAAGCATTAATATGGAGTTGGTCCTCCTTTGCTGTTGTAACAGCCTCCACTCTTCTGGAAGGCTTTCCATTAGATTTTGGGGAGTGGCTGTGGGGATTTGCCCATTCAGGCACAAGAGCATTAGTGAGGTCAGGCACTGATGTTGGGATGTGGAGGCCTGGTTCACAGTCAACCTTCCAAATCATCCTAAAGGTGTTCAGTGGGGTTGAGATCAGGGATCAGTGTAGGCAGTTCTTCAACACCATCTTTGGAAAAGCATGTGTTCATGGACCTCGCTTTGTGCACAGGGGCACTGTCATGCTGGAACATGCTTGGACTACTTAGTTCCAGTGAAGGGAAATTGTAACACCACCACTCTGGACCTGTCCACTGGCGGCGCCTCATTCTGCCATGAAGACGCCTCAGCTGTTTTCTATGGACT
>CM074940.1:13500347-13521633 GCA_037576815.1 Pangasius larnaudii
TATATATATATATATATATATATACATACATACACAAGTCCCTGTGTATAGCAGTTACTATAGAAATATATATATATATATATATATATATATATATATATATATATATATAGCAGATGCTGAACTAAACAGAATAAATCGTGTCTAATTGTTGAGCTGAAGTTTTCTGTGAGGAAGTGTTTCTTTAGAAACTTCCAAAGTAAGTCTTCCAGCATGGGAAAGACTTCAGGATGAAATCTTTTTTTTTTTTTTTTTTTTTGGGCAAACCAACGGTGGGAAAACGAGCGCGCTGAGGCTGTTTATAGCTGTTATAAGGTAAGTGACAACAGGAACTGAATTTGTTCCACAACAGTAAATGTGTCTCTAAATGGATTTAAAAAAAAAAAAATAAAAAAAAACGCATGACGTCATTGTTTAACATATTTTAAAAAAATGGTCTGTTGTACTAAATTGCTGTGGTGTAAGAGGAATAAAACACTTTCATGACGTGCTGTTTTAGGGAAGTAATCAATTTGCTGTTGATTGCTCTGTTGTTGATCATTTTCTGGTTATCACGGTCGTGTGTTAGCGTTTAAAGCTTATCGTAAGGATGACATTGTGCTGTTTGCCAAAATCTTCAGAAGGGCGTAAGACACCAGAATCAGTTACGTTATCGCTCCAGTGTTGGAATCCTGGATTTCTTCTATCACATATTTTAAACATATAATCAGTGAAGTTCAGTAGCTAGCCTTACATTTCCATTGTAAGTATGTTTTGAGCAAACTTTTTTTTTCTTCTTCTTCTGTGGTAATCACGCATACACTGCAAATTATTTAAAGTAGAGATCCGATTATTTCAATCGTATCGCCGCCTAGCCGTCTCCAAGATTAGAAGTTTTCCTTGTTGAAAATGAATTCAGCTCCAGCCTGTGCCTGGTGGAGACATTGTTTTTCTAAGGCTTTTGCCAGAGGAGTTGGTCCACAGAGAAACACCCCGACTTTAGACCTGCGGGAAGGAGAAAAAGCGAGAAATTAGCGCTACGTGTAAATACAGGCAGATATCTCATTTCTTAAGATCCGTGCACAAGGCAGTAAAGAGTGTTGCAGTGACTACAATAGTCTCTAGTGCTAAATTAGGCAGATCTGGATAAGTGGTTAGTTCAACCAAGCCAGAGAGGGTGAATGAAAAAAATATTTTTTATGAAAGTCGTCCCTTTCTTGATGAGGTGCCTTCAGCTAAATTATTTCCATAAATGCACCTGATTGGCTGCAACAAGCAGCAACAGAGGATCTGCTACAGAACCAGCGATGGTTAAAACCTGGGGTCAGTTTAGGTCACAGGTTGAGGTTTGCGACAGTGTTTTAATCCTACAGGAAATCTCCGAACACTAAAGTTATTGGTCAGACACTAATGAAGACTCTCACATACCCTGGGTGACTGGTGGCGATAGTGTTAAACTCGTTGTCCCAGTTGGGTTTTCCGTACAGAGTTTTTTGCTTCAGGCCAGTGATGGGGTCGCTTTCAGCTTCGTGGTGAACTCTGAAGTGAGCAGCCTTCACAAAGACCATTATTAAAAGGTTAAAATACAGTACAATACAGTACATTGCGAGACCTGGAAAGCCATTACTGTTTATATGGAATATAAAATGTGGTCCTATTACACCTAGAAGATGCCATTAAATAGAAACATTCGATCCTAATGTGTGTCCACAAAGACTAGGAGTGGACAAAGCCTTAAATCATTCAATTTATTTGTGCTGCGCTTTTAACAATTGTCACTTAGAGAAATCGATTACATTTATGAATTTAAATCATCCTTTTTAGGTTTATTTTCTTGTTCCGCTTTTTTTTTTTTTTTTTTTTTTTTACTTTTGTGGAAGTGTATCTAACCTCTGTCTCCTTCCAGCGAGTGAGGTAAATGTTGTAATTGAGGAAGTCACTCATGTTTTTCTCGCTCATCTGGCGCTCCAGGGACTGTAGCAAGTCTGCAAACCACTCAAACGCCTGTGTCTCCGGACACAGCCAATAAAAGTAGATCTGCCAGGGTCAAAAGGCCAGAGAAACAATTATGTAGTTAAAGCTAGAAGGCCTTTACATATCGACAGGGATGTCACACTGAGGGGGTGAAGCATTATGCAGTTTAGTACTTTCCCTGAGCTACCCTTTTTATTTTCAGTGTAATTAAATCGTTATTGTGCTTTAAATAAAGCGGCTTTACAGAGATCTGGATGTACATTTAGATCGCTGATGAGCAAGGCTGAGGTATGAGAGTGGCAGAACTCCCTGAGGGAAAAACTCCCTGAGATGACATGAGGAAGAAAGCTTAGGAGGAACCATATAAAATGGGATTATAAAACATTACTCTCTTACAGCTGTATACTGTAAAGTCCAACAGGACGAAGTGTGAAAGGATGTTCAGGCTGAATGAGAGTCCTGGGATGAGCACTGGGCAGTCTTTATGATTACAGCAGCAGTTCGTAAGGCACAAAATCTACAGTATCCAGGTGAGATTATCTACTGAAGCAAAGTGTGAGACTTGGGCATGAAGTGTTTTTGGGAAGCATCAACAACCACAACAGCAACATGGGACACCTCCACTATGCTATAGATCAAATCTACTTGGAAGAAAGAAAAACCATTTCAAGCAAATCCAATCCTCTTCACATCCAGTAGTCTTTTTTTCGCCTGCATTTCTAGAGCATGCGCAATGAAGAGCATGTTCTTATTTTCTTATTTACGACTCCAAGCATTTTTAAGAAACAGTCAGACAGTGCCAAGCTTCCAAGGCTTTATTCTGTAATTCGTTAAAACTGAGGAAGCCTCACCTTTTTGGTGAACACATTGGTGTTTTGCTGCACGGTTTTGTACCACACAGACTTGAGGATGGATGCAAAGGGAGTTACACCGATGCCCGCACCCACCAGCATGACCACCTCGTAGCGAAACACATCTTCACTGGCCGTGCCAAAGGGGCCGTCCACTGCGATCCTGCACACAGACACACAGTTAGGCTCAGCTGTCTGATCATGCAAATCAAGAAGATTATAATGCAATGTAATGTAGTAGTAATAATAATAATAATAATAATGGCACTATCTAGGGAGCACTGTGAGATGGGAAGCCAGTCGATTGCAGGGCACCATGCACACACATTCACACACTCCTTCTCAAGGGGCAATTTAGAGTAGTTAATTCACTGTACTGGCATGTTTTTGGGAGGTGGGAGGAAACTGGAGAACCCAGAGGAAACCCATAAGCACACAGGAAGAACATGAGAAACTCCACACAGACAGTAACCCGATATCTCAGAATTGCACCCAGCTTTGAAGCAGTATTATTATTATTATTATTATTATTATTATTATTATTATTATTATTATTATTATTATTATTTTCTCAAACATAGTATGTGAAGATTTTTTTTTTAGAATAGTCTTTGTGAAGATTTTTTTTTTCTATACCGCCAAAATATTTCAAAACATTATTTCTTAAAAGAGGTAGCAAAAAAAGTTTGTGATGATGAAACCAGCGCCCAGGAACCGCCCCCTGCGCTCACTGAAATCATTGCAAAAGTCTGCTTTAATCTGCTCACTTCTTCTTTCCAACAGCCCAGTATCACCCCGCTAAAGCCACATCCCCTTTTCACAAGCACGTAGTTTCCCAATGAGCGGCTGCTCCTTGGCCACACAATAGACCGTTTTTAGTGCACACACACACACACAGACATACAAATACATGAATAATGTTATGACTATGTAAAGAGGCTCCATTCAGCACTACTAACGTTAGCAACAGTAAAAACAGGTCGATCGACAAAACAAGCTGTGTATGAAAGAAAGATCCTCCTTCAGTAAAATATTCATTCTTACTTGGGAAGTTCCCAGGCCTCCTGTCCTCCGCTCTTGTCCCCGCCACACGCCTTGTACAGGGCATCCGTCCAGTCTCCAACGATACGGATATGGACATTGAAGTGGTCTTCTTCGGGGGCAGAGGTCAGGGTGAAGGGATGCCACTCCAGATGCGAGATGGATGGACACTTCAGGAAGACGTACTGCCCCACCTCCATCTTGAAGCCTTTCTTCTTCAGCTGCAGCTCCAGGGTCTTTGATGGATGCATCACTACCTGGTGGGCAAAAAAAAAAAAAAATACTGTTTTACCCAGGTTAAGATCTATGTGAACTGACCAAGATTTATCAGAACACGCTCTAACAGTTCACATTGTACCTCATCCGAGTGAGTGATGGTGGGAGTGAGAGAAAAGTAAGAAAACTTGCATGTTTTGCACAATCGATGCTTGTCCACTCTATTTTTGTGCTTTTCTCTAGTGCACAGGTGATGAATAGAGACGTCAGGCCCAGTCGTTTACCTCAGTACGCATTCCCGAGAATCAAATGAAATGTTTTTCTTGTTGTAATTATTGTGCTGAATGTCATTTCCACTGACCTTGGTGATAACCACCTTCTGCTTCGAGCGGTAGAATCGCACAAACATCTCACACACGTACAGGATCATCGGCCCGATGACCCACTTCCACGTCTGCGAATAAAGCATTATGCAATGTTGGAAATAACATCATGTTCATGGTAAGGAATGGATTTTTTTTTATTTTTTAAATATGAAAAATCAGCCTAATTTTTACATACAGTATATACAACTTACAACTTCGTATAAACGGTCTTAATGAAACTCAAGTTCGTCAGTGTCAGAAAAGGGTTATTAAGGATATAAAATGGTAAGTGCGTCAGATCAACAGGTGTAAGGTGCAGCAAAAGGAAAGGGGGGAGGGTGTGTGTGGGGGGGGGGGGGGGGTGGAGCTTAAAGAGTGCAACAAGACAATAGTCCAGAAATAAACTACAAATCAATCACAGGTTATATAAGGAATAAAAAAAAAAAAAGTAGAAGCTTAATGACCAATCAGGTCAATCACCAGACATGACCTTGTGTGCATTTGACTTCCTGAAGTCAAGATCTGAAGGCAAATGAGCCTGAAACT
Organism: Pangasius larnaudii; assembly: GCA_037576815.1. Taxonomy (NCBI): domain Eukaryota; kingdom Metazoa; phylum Chordata; class Actinopteri; order Siluriformes; family Pangasiidae; genus Pangasius; species Pangasius larnaudii. The sequence goes on from CM074940.1 coordinate 13,505,320, forward strand.
AGTTTTCAGGAACTGAAAACGGCATGATTATAGACCTGGTAGGGCAATTTCAGGAAAAAAAAAAATACCCTGCATCTGGTAATGTTTAGGACTTTAGCTAATCATTAATTGTGACATTGTGTCTATAAGTGCTTTCTAAATCAAATTGAATTGGATGAATTGCAAAAAAAAAAAAAAAGCCATATTACATGTGATGAATGTGTGTATAAGATCTTATAATGATGATTTTAAACTAATGCATTGTAACACAGGCTTAGTGCAACAATACTGCGCCCTGTATTAATGCGTGTGTTTCACTGAATGTTATCGGGTGTATTTATTATTTATTATTGCGTAATAACTGAAAATTGGTTTACCCCGGGTGGATTTCCCGCAAATTCCGGCTCAGGACAGTCCGGGTCGAGGCCCCATCTCTCAAACCGACTGCTACAATTTTTCGGGTCATGAAGCTTTACGTTGTCAATGGTCTGACCTCGTACAATACGACTGACAACACAACACAACACAAACACAAACACGCAAACACGTACAGAGGAAGGGTAAGTGTTTACCAAATCACCGTGTTGCAAATATCAGTGTGATACAAGTATAAGGTTGCGGTTGCTTCATTCCCTCGTTGGTCAAGACGCGGCTGTTGGTCAACACTTTCTAAATGCAGCAAAATCTATAGACTTTAAAACTCCTTAACCTCTAGGCTTTTTATTCACTTATTTAAAACGAGTAGGTTTAACCAGATAGTGGCTAGCTAGTTGCTTTTTGGTGTGTTTATATGTATTTCTGTGATTCAAACTCAGGTTACATCAGCATCGTTATGTGTATTTGACCCAGTGATCCGTGTCTTTTAGGGACCACGAGCGATAGTTTTATTCGCTACATTGTATTTTAGCTAGCTAGAATGAATAGGTTAGCTTGCTACCATCAGCCTTGAAGATGCACATAGCTTCCGAGAAATTCATTATGCTCACAGAAAGTCGATACAGTAAAATACATTATATCTGCACCGCTAAAATAGAACGAAAATACACACGCACGCATTGCTAAATAACGAGATGTTTCAAAGTATCAGTGTATCACACGCCCACACTTACCCGACCCCATGCAGCACCAGTCCAATGAAAAAGATGATAAAGAGGTGATGGGTGAACCAGAACACCTCAAAATAGGACCTGCGAATGACTTCCATGGAGGATGTAATGATGAGGATGAGGGCGAGGGTGATCACTACGCCTGTCAGTCCTGCGATCGTAGTGAACATCACGATGATCTGGCTCTGTGGCAATGGCAAAGAATGGGGGGGGGGGGAGGGGGGGGGGGACACATGATTACCAAAGCCAAGATTACATTTATTTATTTTTTTTCAACAAAAACTCTGTGAAAGTTCAATGCATGTCCAATCTTTTAGTCGAGACAGCACTCTATATGACAAACGGTACCCTCTGCATTGTAGGTGTAGTGCGTGGTAGGAAATTAACCAAGTAACGAACATTTCACGGGTTACTTTTATTACAAATATAAGTACTTCTTTAGTATTAAAGGCACAATTTGCAATATTTCAGAGTGTTTCTATTCCTGCAATAATCATAGAATTTCAAAGATACTACTACTACTACTACTACTACTAATAATAATAATAATAATAATAATATTCCTTTAAAATATTATCTCTGGACCCCTTCAGGCCAACAGAAGGCCATAAGGCCAATAGTTGTCTTTTTCGACAGGATATGATTCATTATTCTTAACAGATCTTCCTAACATATGACCACAGTGTAAACAACAGAGCATGACTGAGTGGGTGTGTGTGTGTGTGTGTGTGTGTGTGTGAGGGAGAGCCTGAGACTTTCCTTCATCATTGTGACCAGTTCTAACTGAAGTCTCCCTGACCTCAAAGAGGAAACTTCGCCCACAGTGTGACCATGTGAAGGTCTGCTGAACCACCACACTCATGTAATCAACCCTGATTTCCAAACACTTCTAACGTGCCTTCATACAATCACAAGTTGTAGCACTGATGCTCAAGAAGGCAACACGCCACATTAGGACTCGGTGAACTGGTTCGTCTGTGTACGTTCAGTTATTATCGTGTCTTGTGGACTATATGTAACCCTCTGTTATGTGAAATAGCTCATTCGGGGGAAGTATTAAATAAAACACAATGCAATTTTTATGATCCGTCTTATTTTTATGTTTTAAATGATTAACAGTTTTGCATATTCTGCAAGGCGTATGTAAACGTATGACCCCGACTGTCATTTTTTTTTTTTTTTATGTGTCAGCTACATGTGGGTCATATAAACTTTGTTATAGACTTTTATTTTATGACTTCTACATTATCGATTCAGTACAAAAACCGCCTTAGATTCGCTAACGTTAGTTTTCCAGCACAACATTAAATGTCACAGAAAAATGGTTCTATGTCAGTAAAGAAAGCAGCAGATGACATAAGAGACCCTTTTCAGATAAAAACAGAATGAAGGCTGCTGGGTTTCGCTGCAGAAATAAGAAGCGAGTCGACAGTCAAAGGCTCCAGAAGAACCGCGGCTGCTTCTGCAAGATGCTCAGTAACACTTCCAGCTCATTTCCTTATTAAACTGCACACACTGCACCTGAGACTACAAGCGAAGGATCGTCACACCAAATATTGACTGTGTTTCATTTATTACTGTTTACTGCTCTTTATAGTGTTTTTTTAAAATATAGAAACATTTCATTTCATTATTTTTGAAGGCATCTTTACTCTACAGCATTTCTATGCATGTGCCTAAGACCTTTGCACAGTACTGTATATTCCATGTCAGGTGTGTGTGTGTGTGTCTGTGTGGGTGTGTGTGTGGATGTGTGTGGGTGTGTGTGGGTGTTGCTGTAGCCTTATACTCACTGTATCTTTGGATCGGATGGGGTTGAGGTAAGACTCATTGGCCTTGTTGCCAATCAGAGACAGTACGTGGGGCAGGGACATGTTGTTGTCCTCCCGCTGTGCAGACTCGAAGCGCTCGAAGTTAAACAGATGAGCGATGGTGTGTACCGCTGACCGAAACACAAGAGAGAGAGAGAGAGAGAGAGAGAGAGAGAGAGCTGGTACTAGAGCTGACGACTCTTTAAGAAAGCAATTCTTGTTTTAGCTCTGATGTAGTATATAAGCAGATTCAAGTCCATATGGTACCTGTGTGGAAGGCAATCATGTAGGCCACAAGTTTGTGGAAAGTGATGTTCCTGTCTAGTTGACGCGCAGCCGTACGGCTACAACACTACCCAAACAGCCAAACGCACAGTGTTACAGTGTTTCGGTTACAGTTTTCCGTTTTTTGCTAATGAATTCATTGTGACTGAGGTGCAGTCTGACCTGTATGGAGCCTCGGACGAAGGACAGAAGGTTGCGGCAGACGGGCAGGAGGATCAACATGCAGTTAAAGTTCAGACACGCAGCTGGAGCTCTCGCCCAGGGCAGAGCATGCTACGGGGACGCACATGGGAAATGAGAATGAGAAAGGTGGGTTGTAAAGCTCAGTCCGTATAAAGAAACAGTAAACGAGATAGAGAAGTGATACATTGTGCTATATGTACTTTAAGCTCTAATACGTGCTTGGCTGCATGTTCTGTGTTCTGCGATGCGAGACCAAGGCAGAATTGATGCCATTTTACAATCAGGTATCATGTTATGAATTAAAAAGCACAGTCAAGGCGTGTTATGCATTTGCAGCAAATCAGCTGTTCCTGAAGAACTGTGCAATTCAATTTTTGAAGGATTTTTGGTTTGTCGGGGTTGACGCTGATCCAAACAGAGTTCCGGTCCTGGAAAGTCACTATTATATAGCGTATCAGTACTGGAAAGCCAATATGATGTAGAGTATCATTATATTACAGCTCTTCACTTGTAAAACTATGTCTAGCTCAGCTCATGTATATATGAGTGGCTTTCCATTGTTGATGCTGAGCCAGACATAGTTTTACAAGTAATGGGCTCTAATATAATTATATAAGCTATCAGCAGGGTTACAAAGTCCAAGAATTTGGGCTACTTATTGACAATTTTTTTTTTTTTTGGGTTTATTGGTTATGTTTCGGGGGTTTTTGCATAAGTTGGATTAATAACATCAGCATTTCTAAAAGCCACATAAGTAAGCCGGTGGTTCTTTAGTGCAAACAGCAAACATTAGGCAATGGTAGTCATGAGTTTTAAATTCATTTAATTGACACATTACTATTAAAAGGCATACTAATAACAAACATGAAGCTTGTTTCATTCTAATTTATTTTGATACCATGTAGCTGTGTTTTCTCTTGTTCTAATAACCATCAAGCTCCGAATAACGTGTAAAATTCACTGAAGTACTGTATTAAAAACATTATACTTTTTTTTTCTTGAACTGCGAAATGACAGCACACTGCTGTAAAATCTAAAGATTTACAGTAACTATGTGTGTAATATAAAAATGTACTCGCCGTACAGCATACTGTCAGTTCCTGAATTTAGGCATTCGGTTAACACCCTTGCTTAGTGAGTGAGTACTGTACTGTACACGCTTAAAGCACAAATACTCGGCCTTACCCCGAGGATGACCCTGCTGTAGTAGAAACGGTCGATCAAAAATGCCATGTAGAACTGGACAAAGAGGAAAGCATTGATTCCAAGCCATACCAGCTAAAGAGAAAACAGCAAGTCACAGCACGGTTCAAACTCTGAGTGTTCAATAAAACAGAAATGAAACATTTAATACTGTAAAGTATTACACTAATAACTGTATAAAATATACAACTGTATAAATCTATGACAGGAATCATATTCAGAAGCAAAAAACTCACAATGACAAAGATGGATAGTCCTTCATTTGCTGCAAAGTTGCCCATGCTGAAAGAACAAATGAGTGTGTGTGTGTGTGTGTGTGTGTAAAGGCGACAGAGTGAGGTACAGAAGCGAAAGTCATTTGGTATTTAAGGCAGAGAGTCATGGAGGAAGTTGAATAGAGAGAATCAGCTCATCAGAACAGATGAAGCACAGTTCCTCAATATGCGTGTGTGTGTGTGTGTGTGTGTGTGTGTGTGTGTGGTGGGGGGGTAAGGGGGTTGATGTGTATCTTTTTTATATACACTTGAGAATTAGTAAGACAGAAAAACTGTAGTCCCATTTGTACAAAAGATCTTATAACAACCTCAACCGTGGTTCCAGAGAGACACCTACACTGTTTGTTACTATGGCAACAAAGACACCACGAGGTTTTCTGGGCTTAACATTTTTATTCTGGTTATTTTCCCAGACTCCACTCACAGAAGAAAGCCGTAACAAGCAGCCATTCGTAGGTCACGCTTTTAAACGACTCCAGCCATCTGTAAGATTGCGCTCATTTACCCAAACACCAGAGGGCACCAAAGGCTTACATACAATCATCATGCCCACGTAAAGCCATTTTTTTTTTTTTAACCTTCCTTTAGCAAAATCTCATTGTGTGAAAATGTGGTCCCTTTCCATTCGTAAAGCAGTGCAAAATATAAGAGTAAATAATTAAATATTTAAATAACAGAGTAAATCATTCGTTTTTTTTTTAAGAAATAGCGCACACAGACCTTTAAAAAAAAAAAAAAAAAAAACACATCTTCCCAAAAACCTTTCTTGCCTTACTTTTGGCTTTATACTTATAACCTACGTGATAGAAACATACCATCACAGATGTCATTTAATATCCTTCTGAATTAGCGACCAAAAAGTCTCACTGCAGTCGGATGCTGGTCAAAGATCAATAAGCTGTTAACGATCAATAAACATGTAAAACAACACAGTCAAGGAATAAACCTGAGACGCGTGTAAATAAGACGGAAACTCTTCACAACACGGGGGGGGCCGAGAAAATATCAAGGACACCGGATGGCATTCTGATATGACTGTAGCATAACTGATGCCATCGTAAGCATTTAAAATTTTAATATGCATGTAGCATTTGTTCTACCGAAATGCGGAATCATGGTTAAAACTGTAAACGCAGCCTGTATTGTTAAAGCCAAGACAAAGGAAACGTTAATGCAAAACGTTATAACTGAAGAATCGGAAATAATGTATTAATAATGTAATCAAATCGTGGCAACGAGGAGATCCTTAACTGCGTGGATTGTACTCGCTCTCAACTTGCCATTCTTAAAGCAAGAAAGATTTCATTTCCGTCTAAATTGTACTAAATGCGCTCTAAATGCGCTCGGCGGTGCTTTCATTACTTATTGTAACATTTAGACGACTGTATTTTAAATAAATATTCAACTCTTAAAGAGACAGTACACGTTATAATTGCGGTAAATCAGGGAAGTATGGAGAGAGAAGGACAGAGAGAAGTAGAGACAGACAGAGAGACAAGCGGACCGAAGTTTACGTGACGAAAGCAGCGTTCTCATTTTGTTAAAGTTAAACAGCAAACGCATTCAGCAACAGCACAGAAACAACCCACGTCACAATCATGCTGACGGGTTCGTCCTAAAATCCAGTGGACACGCGCACGCACACAAAAACAAACTAAAGTCTTAGGAAAACTTTTAACACAATCCACAGAACGTACATTAACGTCCTTGGCTAAACAAGTTTCTGGTCCATAAGGGGCACTTTTAAAAAAAAAAAAAAAAGTTCAGCTCAGGAAAGTTTCATTATAGGCTCAGTCTGACACCTTCCATTCGTCTCGGTTTTTGCCTGAATCGCAACATTTCACACGAATCCTCAACTAAAGCGTTTGCTTGCAAAGGGTGTCTGAGTGATTTGCCACCTACTCCATTTCTCCATCTGTCCTGTGGCTCTTCACCTCAGTAGAGACTCAGCACAGACACTGGTTGATGTCTCCGTTGGTAGTGGAAATTTGTTCATGGTCCACATCTTTGGCTTGATCAGGGTCCTCTAATGAGACTTTCCCCTGTGTGCATCCAGGCTGGGAACACGACACAGCCGGCATCCGTAGTGAGCCACAGCACTCCCACAGTCCCTGCACTGGGCTGGAGGAGAACAGGTGCCTGCAGGGGTGGCAGCACTGGTAGAAGAGGAGCATGAAGAACACAGCAAGGGCATAGCTAAGCAGCAGCAGCAGCTCAAGCACTGGTGCGTCTACTTGTCGATAAAATTCCGTGCGGTGGGTGAACCAGAGAGACGTGAGTGCTATGTTTTCAATGAAGCGTACAGAATAGTAAGCAGTTGCTCGCCTCCAGCCGTAATTTTTGTCAATCAGGTCAGGGTCGTCAAGCTTGAGCTGCACGGCCGACCAGCAGAAAACGTTGATCCCGGCGTACAGAAAAGTGAGCATGGCGAGTGCAGTGGCCGTGCCCACGCGTGTCAGTGTCTTCTCGATGCTCTCGGGGAAGGGGGAGCCGCTGCGCCAGAATGCCGCCCATGGGTGCAGGAAGAAGGCGAAGAAGCTGATCAGGACTACAGGCAGCAGCCAGGCCTTCAGCACGGAGCCAAAAAGCACGAGCACAGCAACGCGAGTTGCAATCTCAAAGCTGCGCCACAGCAACACGCACACGTACGCCGCAGGACGCACGGACACCGCGTAGTCATCGTAACGAATCTTGATGGCCAGGATGTTGCAGCGCAGTGCACCATACACGATAGAGAGCAGAGAGATGACCATCAGGGTGCCTGAGAAAGAGAAAAAGAGAGAGAAGGGGACAGAGAGACATTAAATGGAGAAAAGGAAAGCGGAGTAGATAAATATCACGAGACAGAACGAGAGAACGAGTTGGTGGAACGAAAAGGAAGAGAGAAAAAAATTAAATATGACCGAATCTGGGAAATGTACCTATACTCTGTTTTCCTCATCCAGCTCCAGGTGAAACTTGGCCACTTCCACTAATCATTCCTCATGACTTCTCTGAACATTGTTTTCTCTGAGAAGATGTTTATTTAACTTTTATAGAAGGAGTCTCCAGTATCAGTGCTTTGAAAAGTCTTTAGGACAGAGGACTGTGCACTGTTTTTATTGTTGTTTTATTAGTTTTAGGAGAGCAACAAAAAGGGGGCTGATGAGGGGAAGACAGTGTGTAGACCCACACATTCATGTTGTCTAATTAGCCAATCACTGTGGCAACAGCACAGTGCAAAATAAGCACTCAAATAAGCACTCTTTACAACCGTGGTGAGCAGAAAAGCATCTCAGAATGCACAACACTTCAAAGCTTGAGGTGGATGGGCTACAACAGCAGAAGACCACATCAGGCTCCATTCCTGTCAGCCAAGGACAAGAATCTGAAGCAACAGTGGGCAGTTAAAGGCTGGAAAACCAGGTGCTTTTTTTTCCTAATCTTCAAATGTCCAGTTTTTGTGAGTCTGTGCCCATGATAGCATCAGATTCTTGTTCTTGGCTGATTGGAGTGGAACCCAATGTGGTCTTCTGCTGTTGTAACCCATCCACCTCAAGGTCGATCATTTTTGCAGGCTGAGGTGCTTTTCTGCTCACCACATTTGTAAAGAGTGATTATTTGAGTTCCTTGTGGCAGCTTGAACCAATCTGGCCATTTTCCTCTGACCTCTCTTATCAACAAGGCACTGGTGGATGGCGGAAACTATTAACTGATTAAAAAGTATGTAATTAATGAATTAAAAAAAAAATGTAATCATTGACAAATTGCTGTGGGATTAGGAAAAAATAAAACACTTAAGGGGAAGCTGTTAAAAGAAAGTGATCAACCACTGGGTGACATTGCACTATTGATTATTTCCCTATAACCCTATATATCTTATTATATACATGAGCGACAGGTAAAGGTAAAAATAGGTCTCGTATATACTTTTCGACTGGTTGTGCAATTGTGGAATCATTTAAGGGATTATAGTCATATATCGTGTTTTTCCTAGTCTCACATTTCCCTGGTTCCGAGTCTAGTTTCCCAGTTACTGCTACTAACTCTAATCAGGTCTCTAGTCTTTCCTCATTTTAATCTCAGTTCAATATTTGTGGATACAAATATAGATTTGTCTCCGATTACCATATCTGTCTGCAAACTGATACTTGATATGGACTTTAACTACAATTTTTGGAACTCCTTAAATACCAGCTCTGAAATTACATCCACCTTCGAGTGGCTCTCATGTAAGGCAATCCAGCAAGAGCAGGTGTAAACACAATGCAATGCCTAGATGATTAGTTGGATGTAATGGCAACTTCAGTTATTTTCCACCTTTAGGCCTGTGCTAGTAATCAATATGCCATACTCTCCTATTGCCTCAGCTGCTTCTTAATATATGTCTTCTTCTGCAACATTAATTCCTGATGACTTGCTCCTTTGGCTGACAGTTAGGATGAGATTCCTTGGAACTGGCAATAAATTTCTCTGCCAGTGCTACCTGCAATTTGTGCCTATGGTTACAGCCCCGTCTCCCGACTTTACCACCTTTGGTGGTATCATGCCATTGGTCTTTAACTACACAACAGCTGGATTCTCTGGCAACCTTCAAGTCCAAAAACCCCTATAGTTCTACAGTCTACCCTGTTCTTGTTGTATTCCTCCTGAAGTCCCTCAATAGTGTCCCTCTGACTGCTGCCCCAGCAACACTATCCTGTGATACTAATCAAATTCCAGAACATGATTTCAGTACAAAATCCGGGGAATACCCTCAAATTCACTACAGAGGCCAAAACCCTGTTAAAAAGGACATCATATTACCTGCAACTGGATTCTTGTTGCATACCATCGGCTTCGCCACTATAGTCACAACTTCTCTTCTTGGCAGCCTGGACCTATCAGAGTCAAACTCAGCCCCAGGACCTATACCTGTCCCCCAAATTCTTTGTCAATCCCTGTCCCTGTCCCTAATTCTGGTAAATCCCAGGCCCCGTTACTTGCTGACTAACTGACCTTGGCCATGTTACTTGCACTGGTGCCTGTCTCAGTCACTGATCCAATCTCTGCCTCACCACTTTCTGAGATCTTTTTCTTTTCCAGTTTCTTACCTTAGTCACAGCCCTTGATTCAGTTCCTTCCCCTGCCTCAGTATCTGATACATACTATAAAATGTACTGCTGCATGAGTCCTTGAATCGCTCAGACAACCAAATCCACAACAGCCCTGCAAACATATGGCCTCTTTCAGCACATTAGTCTCCACTCCACTAATCCTCACCTACTGCATTATTTGCCAAGAATTCCCAAATGATATGCCACATGCCATGATCCTCCATCTGTACCATGGCCTTCCAAGGAGAATCTATAGTCGTGCATGCTCAGTTGAGGGCCTGTTACATAATGCTGGGTCAGCAAATCGCCGCTCAGCAGAAAACACAACAAACTATGCAGGTACTATTATGAAATTGAGAGGAGTATGAGGTGCAAATATTAGCAAACACGTGCTACATGTGCTATTAAAGAACGGAATGATTCTTAGGGAAATCCTAAGGAACTGAATATTCCTTTCTGTAGAATGGTTCTTTAGGATTTTGTGCAATCAGAATATCCATGGCTAGGTAACACTGGTAAGGCTAGACTAGCTAAATAGCTAACATTTATTAGCTAGCGTGTTAGTTTAAAGATTATGTATAGCTTGCTTTCTTAAAAAAAAAATGTCTGTGATATTCAGAACCTTCTGTTTCTGTCGCTGCTCTCATTGTTCACGTGATTTCCTAATTTAATATATTTGATTTTATGTGAACTGAAATGATAGCTTTAATAAACACATTTTAAACACTTTTTAGTAGGATTGTTTTTACTCAAATTTAAGATGGATATTCAGCAATAAAAGAGTTGAATTGTACACAGTATAACTGTAACGTTCCAGTAGATGTAGATGTGTAATTGTGTCTTGGCTCTGGATTGCTCTCTCTCAAGATTTGAATCTGTAAGAAGGTCAGGCTCAACTGCAACATACAAAGCGAGATATACTTGTGTGACAGCATTTATAATCCGTATTATAAATACTGAAGCAGAAACAAGACAGGGTGTCTCAAAAGTCTCCATACACAGGGGAAATTAACACTTTTTAGCAAACTGTTTCCCAACATTTTTAGTTTACTAAGAACATACTGAAGTCATTCTCATGGCTGGATCGGGAAGCTGTCGCAATTTTGCAACGGACTCGAACAGGAAACATGGCAAGCACATCACACACGACACTGTTGCCAAAATTAGCAACAAATTCAAAGAGACTATAAGCGTTGTGGACCCACCGAGAAGTGGACGGCCTCGGACATCCACTGACGAAGGCACAACCAACATATGTATGGAGATTTTGGGACACCCTGTAAATGTACTTTTCGTCCTTTTAGTTTATCATTATTTTAATTTTGATTTGCATCATTTGATTTTTCTCTCCATAGTTTTGTAAATAGCATTCAAGCACCGTTTTCCTCTTTTACACTTTTATTGTTGTTTATGCTGTCCTTATGCCATTTCATCTCTGTGTCTTTGCACTGCCACATGTGTGTATTTTAACGACTAATTCTACCTTTATTCCTTTCTGAAGCTGCTTTGAGATTTTAGCCGTTTAATGTGCTATATAAATGAATTACATAATCAGCAGCCCCTACAGCGTAATTTCACACCCATCCGCATGAATGAATTTGACATCTCGTTCACTTTGGTTGGTGGATATAAGCAGCATTTATCTTATTTATAAACAGAGGGAAAGTGCGCACAACAACGCTGGCGTCTTTGACCTTTATCTACATCCTTATATCCTTCAAAATCCAGGGTGCATCCTGGAGATAAGGCTCTAGGAAGCAGTTAGATAGATAGGAAGCAGTGTGAAGTGTTTCCCTGCCATGTGGCAAAGTGTAGAACGTAGCAATGGCATGGTAGGAGAATTGCTTAGTAAAAATGTGCTGCGAGTGGAATAACTTAGAAAAACTCACTAGCAAAATATTATAGAACCTGTCTTTGATAAGCTCATGTCTCTAACGTCTCTAAAAGAACAAAATTTCATAGTGTTATTTTAGAAATACATTCAAATATTGAATTGTTTTTTTTCAAACCAAAAAAACAAAAAAACTGTTTGCTACAGCTAATCACATGCAGTTAAATGCTGTTCAATGCCTTTACTTTTTTAAAAAGTTGATCACGAAAACAGAGGACAAATGGACAGAGAAGGACGCATTTATCCTTCACTTCAAGGCCAAAACAGACATCCTGACTTTTGTAGACTTTATACCGCTAATACAAAGCTGTAAGGTGAAGCACCAGTGTGAGAGAAAAACATAACTACATTAAATGATGCGTCATGCATTTATAGCCAGCTAATCATTAACTGCTGTCACCACTCATTCATGTTCGTTGCTTATCCGAATCTTTGCAAGAAAGGAATTTTAGTCGAATTTTACATTTCAGTCGAATGCCCTGGGTTTATGCGCAACATCTGCTAGACAGGCAAGTAAGGTTTGTTTAAGGTTTGAGATTTTAGAATAGGTATAGAAGCCCTTCCTGTAACAATGTGTATGCACAGATAAATACCAGAAAAGGTGTGCCTTTCCTGAATCAGCTCAACTGTATACACATAGCAAGTTAGGCCCGGATAACCTGAATAGACAGGAAACTGATCCTCAATCAGCACATCCAATCCAAGAAGTGTTACAAAACAAGCTCAAAAGAGCCATATACAACATATATTAACATATATATATTAAATAATCATTTGAGTGCTGGGGCTGTCGATGAGCACATCCTCTGAAATGCACTACCACATGATAGTAATAACAATGAGGAATGCAATCTGGATTATAAATACCGTTCAGCTCCAGCATTTCCCCATGTGTGTGTCTATGACCTTTCTCTCACCTCTCCCAATGGAAACATCCCTCTGCAGCACGCAGATATAGAGCTGCAGTGTGAGCTGGGGGGCAGAGCCCAGGAAGGCCTGAATGACTGAGGTTCGGGCGAAGGCTGCTCGGTGAGCAACCAACTTGCCTTCAGCCTGCCCAACTTCATGTTCCACCTCCTCGGCCTGGCCACACCGAGGCATTTGTTTCTTCCTAGTGATGGTGACATACGGCTCCTCCACCTTCCCTGAGCTTCCATAGATACAAAAGGCATCCAAACACCTGGAAAGGAGTTAGGGTTAGGATTAGGGTTTGTAGGTATTAAATTATCTCCTACATTTTTCATCAAACCATTCAGCCCAGGTTTCAATGTTTTTTTAGGACACTGTACACACTATATGTACAATTACTCTGTCGCTGGACAACACTTAAAAAAGTTACTTCAGTAGGTATATCATTAGGTACACCCTCAAATGTCATCATGCACCATCATAACTTCCTGTTCACATAAAAGCATAGATAAACAGACAGCAAGGATTCCCTTGAAAAGAGAGTTCATTCACATATAGTACAAGTTTATCCAAATTTACTGTATTATAAGCATACTGTATACAGAAATACAGTATGTGTAAAGTATATATTTATTTTCTGATCTGCCGTGATGTCTAAGAACACCTGAAGGGAAGTGTTCTACATGCCAAGTATAGGTATAGTTTAAAACAAAACATTTTTAATCTAGTATACAACATGCACAGAATACATTTGTATCAAGTATTTCACATTGTAATTGCTTTACAGTAGCCTGTATTCCCTTCGTAGTAACTTGACAAGCTAACTAACATACCTAGCTGCCAAGTTATGAGTGTTATAATGTAGGCAAATGTAACCACTGTAAGGAATATAAGGAAAATAAATATTAGCTCTGAGACAGGAAGTTAGTTTTACATTGAAGTTGTAAACATACTCCTCGGTCAAATATCGTGTAGCCAATTATACATAATCCCAGGTGCGCCTACACAAAGCTAAACAGCACGCTACAATTAGCCTTGATTTCTTTCCAGTCAGCATCCCAGTGAGCACGAAATCTAGCTATCTTTTCGCTTTATATAACTGTATTTGTGCTCGCTGGGATATTGCAACACCACAACAGAACAGAAGGGAAGTGAAAAGGTTCAAATGTGGTCCAGTAATAGTCTTCTAGCCGATCGATTAGCCACAGAGATGTGAGAAGGCAGGATTTACTGCAGTGAGTCACACCTTCTTACTGTGGAATTGTTGTGCAACAAATCAAGCCCGTTCCATTTAATTCCGTAGCGAAATGTATCCAGATGCCTTGGCAGAGCTCATGACATCTGTTATCTCAATTACAATGGCGCTAACCCGACGGACAGAAGTCAAGACACACAGCAGTATGCTCACATCCTGTTTATTTCCTTCTGTAGCAAGAGAAAACAACCACAAAAGACACTGTCCTTTTCTATTTAAGAGCAAACTCTCCAGCAGACAATTCACAGCCTAACACCCATCATAATAACTCTTCATGCAGTTTGTTTTAAGCACATCACATCACATTAAATTGTGCTATTAACAATCAATTCAGTGCTACATTAGCACAGAAGCTAGATAAATACTGCCTGGGGGAGGGCACATGCAAGCTCCACTGGACCATTTTTCTACGTAACATTTAAAATACAAAGGGCTGCTCTTCCACTGCACAGTACAGACCTAATAACTTTTGCTATTCAAAAGCATCCAACCATAGCTATTAAAAAAAATGCACGTGCAGGTATTACCAGCTGACATCTTAGCCTTCATAATATTTTGATCACCACATTATGCTATAAAAGACTGCATAATGGCTTATAAATCACCCATTAGCGGAAGGTATCTGAATTTAGTCTAGAAGTCATTGAGAGAGAGGCTATTAAAAAGAAAGTATTCATTATTGATGAGCCGCAAACAGCCCTGAAACACTGACCAGCCCTATCTGATTAGGGCAGCACAGGCCACGCTGTTGAACTGCACTGGAAACAGAAGGCTGTGCCAATGTATCAATTATACACACTCTATATGAGGCTGAGGGACAGCTGGAACTGGCAGGTTGCTGCCATGTTGACTGCTTTAAAACATCCCAATGACACACTGACACACTTCACAATGTCAAGCAGTAAACACATTTCTAATCGATTCATTGCTAATGATACCGAGCACACATACTTAATCAAAAGCATACGCTGAACACTTCTGTTGGAATATATACATATATATATAAAATATACTGATCAGCCATGTTGACGGTGGAGTGGCTGGCCGCTTTATGTCCCAGGGCGTCCTCATGTCTGTCCTTAACCATTATGGGACAAAAGCTTTCCTAACAATCTCTCCCTCTCTCTCTCTCGCTCTCTCTCTCTCTCTCGCTACACATGCTACTCCTGAGATACCAGTGATCCTGACCCCTTCTGCTCTCCGGACCTGCCTGACCGACCCTGATGCCCTACTTCTGGTTGGAGTTCTCATCAGTTGGAGATTGCTCGCTGCTGACTGTGGCCCCACATGGACGGCCTGAAAATCACTGGGATTGCTGGGGATGGTGCCGCTTGGCGGCCGTGGAGATGGCTTGGGGATCTCATATAGGGAGTTGTATTGTGATGGCTTGGGACTGTGATTGCTGTGGTGGCTTTGGGGGTTTAGTTGCCACAAGCAGTTTTGCACTCAGGTCTCCATCAGTGGACAGTGGATAGGTTCAACAAACCAGACTTCTTGTGAAAACTGTGATGAATTTACTGGTTGCACAATTGTGCTATTAGACCATGTAGTATACAGTTATAGAAGGGATTTATTTATAATTGCACTATCCGTGTCACCCAGATGAGGATGGGTTCCCTTTTAATTCTGGTTCCTCTCATGCTTTCCTCCTCCTATAGTACTCATACTGCAGTGTGGCAGGGTGCGTTATCCTGCTGAAAGAGACCACTGCCACTAGGGAATACCGTTGCCATGAAGGGGTGTAATTGGTCTGCAACAATGTTTAGGTAGTTAGTACGTATTAAAGTAACATCCACATGAAATCCAGGATCAGCATGGGCAAGCCATGATGCACTGTGTGTTCTGACACAAGCCATGATGCACTGTGTGTTCTGACACTTTTCTATCATAGCATTAACATTTTTTTTTTTTTAGCAATTTGTACAGACCAGACGGGCTAGCCTTCGCTCCCCACGCGCATCAATGAGCCTTGGGCTCCCATGGCCCTGTCGAAGGTTCACCAGTTGTCCTTCCTTGGACCACTTTTGGTAGGTACTAACCACTGCAAGAACTACTAAGCAAGAACACAACACCTGCCATTTTGGAGATGCTCTGACCCAGTCGTCTAGCCATCACAATTTGGCCCTTGTCAGAGTTGCTCAGATCCTTACGCTTGCCCATTTTTCCTGCTTCCAACACATCAACTTCGAGAACTGCCTGTTCACCCACTGCCTAATATATCCCACCTCTTGACAGGTGCCACTGTAACGAGACAATCAGTGTTGTTCACTTCACCACCAATGGTTATGGCTGATCAGTGTGTATACATACACACAAAAATTATATATATATATATATATATA
>CM074940.1:13523422-13542702 GCA_037576815.1 Pangasius larnaudii
AAAAAAAAAAATATATATATATATATATATATATATATATATATATATATATATATATATATATATATATATATATTCATTGCCTGGCAGATTATCTGGCAACCCGGAGGTCCATGTTCACTTCAGCTTTCTGCCTACAGGGGGCGAAATGAGAGCAGGTCAGTGCACTGCCACCGAGCAGCGCGCGCGCAGCCAGACGGTGGCGCGCTCGCAGCCGCGTGAGCTCTTAAACCGACACAAAATGGAAAGCGCTGCTGAAGCACGTTCTTCTGAAACGTAAGATGCGTAAACCTTTAACCCTTGTGCTAGATGTAGGGGAGAACGGGGTGTGTCGAGCCAGTGGGTAAAATGAGGCACGCGGCAAAACGTAGTCACGTGACCACAGATTAAGGACGTGTAGTTCACATTAGTCAATCCATCTTGGACTCAAAGCACGTGGAGAGAGTTGTAAGCAAAGCAGAGCAAAAACAAAAAATCAAATTAAAAAAGGATTCGTCCTGCCAAGTGAATTGGTCATATTACTGAAGTTATCAGTCTTGTATCTTAGTTAAAATAGATAAGTTTTGGACATTATTATATGTTAATTTAAGTCAGTGTAAGCCAAAACATGGTCATAAACTTGGCATAATTGTGAAACAGTTTTGTCAAAATGGAGGTTGTGGGATAAAACGTGCCAGTGATGTTGGGGCAAGTTGAGTCAATATAACCCCAAAGGTTTAAATAGGCTACATATGTACAGAGTAAACTATTTATTTATTTATTTATTTATTTATTTATTTATTTATTACAGATAAGATCGATATGGCAAGGCAGTACAAAAGAAAGACAAATAGAGGCCCGGCTTCTTGGATGATCTAAAGACAGCAGCTAGTTAATGTTTGATCGCCGTTGCAAGTGTTACAATGTTACAGTAATAAACAACTAACTGTTGCCTAATGTTAAGTTTAAGCTACACACAAACATGCTGTACATATACACAAAAGCTCATTTACATATGTGTGCAAAAGTCTTAGGCACCCTATGTTTTTTTTTTTTTTTAGCACAAATTTTGTTGTAGATTTTTATTTTATGACTTCTGCATTACTGATTCAGTACAGTAGAAGTACACATTTCTATAATTTCATTATTTTTGAAGGCATCTTTACAGCATTTCTTTGCATGTGCCTAAGACTTTTGCACATTCTTTCTGTAGCTAAGACGCAAGATCACAGTTTAATGAAAATGTTGAACCACAGGACACAAACATATTTAAAGATATGAGTTTTTGCCTTTGTTAAGTTGATGGCATTAATAAAGTTCAAAAAAAAAAATCTCAAAATTAAGATTTTGTGTCAGTTTTTATATCAGAATTTAATGTCAGCACTATTTGCCCCATCCCCATGCACATATCACCCCTACCTTAGGCCATAGGACTAATTCTTTTTGAGGGGTCATTGTTCAAAAACCATAATAATTAGGTAATTTGTTTTGATTTACATGGGTACACAACAACCTGAGGTATATATAGTAACTGTTATTTGAAAAAAAAAAATGCACTTTTATTTTGCAGTAAAATCATCAAATGTAAAAAGTGGCTCATTCTCCTCTACTGTCTTACTGACTGACACAGAAAATACATCTCCACACAAAACATGTTCTTATAACTGTGGATGCTTTATGTGAAAATAAGGCATGAAGGTAGTGTAACAGAGTAAACTTCCCTATTCGTATTCCTTTTCTAAAAAAAAAAAAAAAAAGCACTTGATGTCAGTTGATATATCACCCTACTGATATTTTTTGCAAGTGACATTTCATCAACTGATATTCTTTTGCATTATTTTTCACATATTGCATATACTCGACGTAAAATACATGTAAGGGGGTTGTGTATTTGCAATATATTATTTTTGTGAATCCATTTATTTCTGTAAAGCTGCTTGGTGACAATGTCCATTGTTAAAAGCGCTACACAAATAAAACTGAATTGAATTGAAGTGTCATAGCCGATGCATCAAAAGTAAATTTGTCTTTCTTTATGCTCAGTAGAGCCAAGCACATAAAGTTTCATGTTGGGGGGGGGGGTTAAAATAGGTGTGAGTTCCATCCATCCATCAATTTTCTGTACTGCATATCCTACATAGGGTTGTGGATGAGCCTGGAGCCTATTCCAGGAGGACTTGGGACACCCTACAGACATTTTAAAGATGCCAATCGGACTACAATGTATGTCTTTGGACTGGGGGAGGAAACCGGAGTACCCAGAGGTGGGAAGTGGGAATCGAACCCGTAATCCAGGAGGTATTTATTTATTCATTCATTTATTTATTACATTTACATTTCTAGCATTTGGCAGACACCCTTATCCAGAGCGACTTACATTTATCTTATTTATACAACTGAGCAGTTGAGGGTTAAGGGCCTTGCTCAAGGGCCCAGCAGTGGCAGCTTGGCGGTGCTGGGGATCGAACTCATGACCTTCCGATCAGTAGCCCAACGTCCTAACCACTGAGCTAACACTGCTATTATGTGAGTGAGGGCCCTTTCATCCCAGCCGTCCCTTCCTATCTCAGGTTTCGGTATTGGAATGAGATACAGACCATTGGATCAGTATTTAACTTGGGCCCCAATAACCTTTTAATACACACAATCGTTAACAACAGTCAACCTACTAGTAACGTATCTTACTGAAATGGCATGCCGTCCTTCTCCACATGAGAGCACTGTATCACGTCTGTGTTTGCCATTTTTGCACTAGGTGTCAGTCTTGTTCTGTTTTTTTTTTTCTTTTTACGCATGATGTATTTGAAAAACGAGAATTGTTGCCTCTATATATATATATATATATATATATATATATATATATATATATATATATATATATATGTGTGTTGGGGTAATGATTTGTAGTTCAAGTTTTGTTTGTAGTCTGTAGACTCAAATGATCTGTTAATTCAGTGGAGGACAAGTAGCCAGCTAATCTGTCACTCTTTGTTATTGTTATACTGTAAATTACATTGTTAATCCAGGTGAATAATGATAATGATAATAATCACAGCTGTTACCACCATGAAGTATTTTTTTCAATAACAGCATATTCTGAAGTGTTCCAATCCTCTTATACTACAATTTGTCCACACTAACAGGTTTTTTTATTTATTAAGGAATATCACATCATACGTTTTATATGTTCACAGTTACCCTGTATGTTGTTGAATGTCTGCGAAACAAATTCTTCCTGTTATCCCTTATGATAGAAGAACTATAAACAGTCCTTCTGTCTCTCTCCAGCCTCTCTTTTTCTCTCTCTCTCTCTCTCTTGAAGTTAATAAGACAAAAAGTGCATCTTTTTTATACACAGAAACCCCAAAGCCTTCTATCCTGAAAACGTTTCCCGTGTTGGACTCTGATTGTTAAAGCGTTGACACTGGAGACTCCTTCCAAAGCTGCAAAATAACTGTCTCAGCACAGAAAACTTCACTTATGTGGTGCAGCCACCATACAAGACCCTGTGAATTAGTTGAACCGGTGTGTTTGCTGCCCATTTTTTTTCCCATAGATGTGATCTACTAATCAATTACTGTTTGACTGTATTCAGTAGGTAATATTCCATATCGGGTGTATTGCTGTAGTATATGGCAAAGCCAATAAACAAAAATAATCTGGACACCAATAAATAAAAAAGAAAAAAAGCTTAATATGGCAAATAATGTTGGTTCACTTACCCGGTTCTGTGGTATAAAGTGGTGTATTAGCAAATCTAAGCTTCCTCTGGTTTATGTGAGTGTGTGTGTGTGTGTGTGTGTGTGTACTTTACACATCCCTTCCAATAATTCTATAATTATTATTATATTTTAACCATAAGCTCAAATGTTATACACTGTGAGTGCTTCAATCTCCTCACATTAAGAGTGTTTGCTGCAGACAATGAGTATATAAGAAATATATATATATATATATAAAGACACTACTTTGTGTTGTATGTTGTATATATGATTGAACTTCATATACTGGGATTGTGGTGCTTTCACTCCGTCCGTCACCATCCACCATCCTTCTCAAAAAATGCGCCTTGTAAAGCTGTTTGGTTTTGTGTGTACTGTCTTTTCAGCAGCCTGTCTATTGTGGAGAGGCCAGCAGAATTGATGTTTGTGTATATGCTGCCAGCTTCTGCCAGATTGTCTGTCAAACAATGCAATCAGGCCATCAGAGAAAGAAATGTGGCAGATTTTTTTTTTCCCCTCTTGCTCACACGTGAAAACTGGGAAGCCGTTCGACCTTGTGAACCACCACTGAAATGTAAAGAAAAAAAGAAAGAACCTCTCTGACCCTTTTGTCGCCCTTATTGACGCCTTCACACCACTTAGTCTCGACCTCTCACAAGTGCAGGCTGTTGAACGTGATAATGCACAGCTCACCTGTAATACAAAGATGGCAGCGTATGATTGGCTGCTCTTAACTGCAAGAAAAATGTCCTTATTAAGAGAATCTCAACATGTTCTTTTTTTTTTTTTACTTCTGTAAAGGTTGTTTATTTCTTATTATTACAAACAACCTGAAAAATATGGAGGACATTATTTAAAAATATATATATATTTAAGCAATTGCGTAAGCACAAGCGTATTATGTGGCTAATAAAACCCATTTGGAAAATTGTGGTCAAATTGTGGACTTGCTTGTCTGTGCTTCATGCATCGGCCTCGTGTCAGTCTTTTTCTAGACGCTCTCCAACGCCCATCCGCTCCACTGGCTCGAAAGCAACCACAGCCGCGCCGATGTAAACTATCCGTGCCATTCCTTTTCATTAGGAACTTGTGTAATTGTTGTTTTGGCTTTGAAAGGTGACAGCAGGATGAGATGTAGGTTGGGTCTCCTTGTCAAGTATCTTTAGCATAATGCCAGCTAAGGATCTATCTACTTGTGAGATAGTGTCATCTCTCCAATGCATTAAAACAAAATGTTAGGTACTTTTTTGGTCTAGTTCTAAATAGCGAAGTAAGCCAGTACCCTTCCTAAACAGCCTGCCTCATTTGCTTGAAAGAGATGTCATGACAGTCCTTAGTTAAGGTTTACACTAAATGAATTCTGACCCAATAATTTCAGCAAACATTGCATTAATAGAGACTTTCCGAGGCTTTCTTTTGGCTCATGCTGTTTTCACCCATCTTCCCAGAAATGAATAATTAGCTCTGCAGAGTCTTAGACAGACTTCAAGCTAATAAAAATGCACACACACACACACACACACACACACACACACACACGATTCTCACTCACTTCCCTTTTTTTTCCCTTTTCATTTCAACTAAAAACATTAACATCTTTGATGCACCACATGACATAACCGTCTCTCACCAATTACATATGCATCACTCTGCATATTTGAATTTACAGCGGATGCGTGAAATAAAGGAAAAAGGCAGCAATATATTGTTTTATTGTATAATTTAATTAATCATCAGCATCGGCATTACCCTCTTGTAATATAGGGCAATCGCTACGAAAGTGTATGGGCACCACAGGGTGCTCTTGATCCTGTAAAACTGCCTCATGTATGTTGCTTGTTATATAACCATCGCTGAACCTAATGATTTCCATATGATACTTGCCCGTACCATTATTTATCAGACATTGTGATTAAAGGCAACCTGTCCAGATGTAGGTAATAAGGAGAAATTATATAACATTTTTCGTTGCTCAGTGGTCCAGGTTTTGTGCTGCTTACAGCAGTTTATGGATTTTTTATTGGATTTTTGAGATCCACCTTGAAACATTAAATCGCTTTCCAATTTTTGTGACTGATGCGCCTGAAATTTAGGCGCCCACAATTTTGCCTCTTTGAAACTCTGTTACTTGCCTCATGTTGGTTTAAAATCTCACATATCAAAGTGCTAATTGACAATTAGCACTTTTTTTTTAGCCGATACATGCCACTAGTTGGACTAATGCAGTTGTCTAATACAACTCGCCTGTGTGTTTGGAATAGTGATTTAGTGAGTACAAAGCCAAGGTCCTTCTATCCACCTCCTCGTATATGCTGGTGCAAAATACAGCATGTATACAGCTCCTCACATCCCAAGCACTGCAAAAAAAAAATCCCATTCTGTATTCATAGCTACTGAGAATGAAACACACTAGCAGTGATAACGAATGACTTTCGGAACTATTTCTCAGGTGAAACCTTCCAGCCTTTCAGCCTGGACTGTGATAAGTATGTGAGAAGTGTGACTGACCCTGTGTTGCAGTTTAGGCAGAGAGTGTTTGTCTGATTTTATGACTTGGATGAAAATCAGACAATATGTTAGGATTAATTAATGCAGGAATCCAGAGATACACAGAAAGCCATATTTAGTACAATGATGTAAACTTCAGCAAAAAGTAAGAAGATGCATTGCACTAATCTGCTTGTTAGGGTAATTCATGTAGTAACATAAGGAACCTCCTGAAAGTTGACAAACATGTTTTACACATATCTAATTAATTGTAAAGTTTAATGATAAGTTTTGGCTAGCTTGTCTGCAATTGACTTAAGACTGCTGATGAGTGCCCACCTAAACCTCCAGAAGAATTTCCAACCGCTCGGTCTAAACAGTTTATTAGCAGAGAAACATATAATGCAGTTTGGCTGTAATCCTGTTTGCCTGATGAGATTAAAATGAACAAAACACAGTTAGGACTGATCAGTGCGCGTTTCCTCTGCTCTGAGCTACATTTAGGACCCACAGGATGCCTGGATGGGAGTAAATATCTGCTCGGGTGTTTGTCAGGGAGCAGTGCCACAGCACTCCTGAGGGATCTGCTGAAGCCTATTTGTCAGCTTCAATGCGACCATTCACAGCTTGTACTTATTTAAGTCCCGCGATTTAAGGTCACTCTCCAGGAACAAACACAAGAATGAGCAGGGAGGCCTAGATGTCTCTTAGACTAACAATGAATGAAAGCCACCAGTCCCTCTTCCTAGAGCTGGAGAGCAACTGAGTAAATGGTGAAGGACTATAGTCAAGGACGTCACCAGAAATGCATAGGTCACGCTGACAGAACTTCATACACTTCCTACACTTCCTGTGTAAAGATGGAGTAACCTGATATAAGGACAACCAACTCTGCAGAACTTGACCAATCATGTGGGGCAGTGAAATGGAAGTCACTTCACGGTAAAAAAAAAAAAACATGAATACTTGTTTGGCAATAGGGACGTAAAGGACTCCCAGGCCATGAAAATTAAGATTATATGGTCTGATGAAATCAAAGCCATGTCATTAATGAAAGGGCATGCAATTAATGAAAAGCAAAAAGATTGTGGAGAACAGAATGAAAGGCAGTGAGTGAATGAATGTGTGTGCGAGAGAAGAGAGAGAGAGAGAGAGAGAGAGAGAGAGAGAGAATGACAGAGAGGGGGACAGGAAGCATGTGAGTGCCTTGTGTGAATTACTCAGACTCTAAGCCATTTAATATTTCAAGTCACTCAGCACAACATAAACTGTAATCTCCCATGACCTTTCTGATGGAAGCATAAGTGGCACTCAATTTGAAGCCAATTTGTCCGCATCAACTTTGTTTACATACGTCTTCTGAACAGAGATTAGTTTAAATGCCTTCTCAGCTCATGGTAATATATTTTTTTTATCACACCTCGATGTCCAAATATCAAGGGTTTTGATCAGTGTATTTACATAAAAAAAAATAAAAACAAAATGATTAGCACTTCACATGTGTGTATCACCTCACCAGCACAAGGAATATTAGATGTGGGAAAAGTGTATGAATACCATTCCAAAGTGCTCATTTTGCTTCTGTGGTGTGATGTTTATTTGTAGTTACTGATATGGAAAGGTCTCACGGGCAGATTTATTACCTAGAAAGGTCATGATTGTCTGCTGTAGGTGTGCTGCCCTTTGAGACAAAGTCTCCCTTTTTCTCAAATTCCCAAGTGGTCAAACCTATCACAGATATGAGCTTAGTAAGGAAAGGCCTTGCAAGACCCTCTTACAAATGACAAAAAAAAAAAAAAATCCATTAAGATACACTGTTTCACGCTTCCATGCAACCAGTTCATTATCTGAAAATGGTTTTGCATACTCACCTTTGACGCTGGTGGGAATGCCGGATATCCTGTAGGCTTTTTTATATTCAGTGAATTTGAATTTCTGAAAGCCAATAATTGCTGCAGAATGCAGTGCAGAGCTTTTCAGACTACGATTCCGAGACATGCAGTGGAGCTTGTAATGCAGATAGTTTAGAGATGTAATATTAAATGCACAATGCAGATTGTGTATATTGCATCCATGGCTACAATTAAGCATATTTATTTGTCTAATATTAATGGCTATTTTTTTTCTTTCACAGTATAATAACTAATATGTTCCTGTGCTTATAATAACGTTTGATGTCACAAGTGTGAAAAGGACTTCATTTAAATGTTCTCTGAATGATAAAATCACAATCTTTCTATTCCACACAGCTCTGCCCAGGACTAATTCTATATAATAGCCTGACCTTAAAAAACACAAAAGCCTGATGCCCTTTTCTTCACTAATGGCAATAATAATAACCCATATTGCTACAGTGCGCTCCAGAGTGACTACTAATATTCTTTAGTATTATAATTTCACCACGTCTCTTTGAAAGAAGAAACACATTTGAAAATGTATCATTATAAAAAAAAAACATTCTATTAGAGAAAAGATAAATGGCTCCTACAGTTGTAGCCAGTTGTGGAAAATCTTAATAAATTGTGTGCAGTGTTTATTTTATACAATAGTTTTGTCAGTTTTATTGAAAGGTGCTAATAATTTTGGACTTCCCTCTTCATTAAAATTACATAAAGTTCACCAGTTGGATAGCATCCCCAAGCATCTTTATATGTATTTTTGCATGTTGATGACATCCAAATAAAACTTTGGGTTTAAATAAATGCTTCTGAACAGTAAATAGGTTGTTTTGTAAAAACTGAAAACACTTTTAGAAGTCATTTTTAAACCTGAGGGTCCATCACAGTGGACATTCCGTCTCAGTTGATGATGGTTACCATTGGAGATACAATGCTAACAAGGCTATGTACATTTAAAGAAGTTTCTTTACAACTATAGGCCAATGTCAAGCCTCCACTTTACCTCCAAGATCCTTGAAAATGGCTGTCTTTGTGGCTGTCTATGAACATAACCTAGTCGAATGTGCGCCTTAGCGTGTACCTGGTATTTCAACTCTTTATTGTAAAGGTGGGGACTTACCTTTACTTTGTGTGTTTGTCCCTTATAATCAATTTTTAAAAGCACCAGGAATAAATGCGCACATTCCCATGAATACACCTTACCTTCACCTCTCAGAGTATATCCATTGCCTTGGCTTGAATCAGGCATTGGTGCACTAGGGTTTGGGATACTCACCGGTACCCTCGGATACTCACCGGTACCTGGTATTTCAACTCCTGATTGAGGAGGTTGAGGGGCAGCAGAGATCTGGAGCATTTGATCCACTCCTGATCCACCCCACTCCCCCCTGAAAATGCCCTGGCTCTTTGCAACTCCAGCTGACCTGCCCGGGCCCAGCTCCAGCTCCAGCTCTCCGGCCAGTAGTGGAGATCCCCTGGGAAACAGAGGGAGGAGGAAAGAACACACAGAAGTTAGGGGGAGAGGTAACAAGCTCAGGGAAAATATAGTAGGACACCGTTCATCAGACACACGCACTGGGTTCCACTCCCTTTCCCGGCCAGTGGTGCTGCTACAGCTCGCCCCATATCTGGTGGCAGCTTCATTCTTCCCGGGGCTGGTGTGGCCAGAACCATGGCCGGGTAGACAGGAAGCTCTGTGGGTCTCTGCACAAGCCGCCAGGTGGTGCCTTGCTAGTTGTATGGCCTCAGACATGTTGGTGAAATTGGAGTTGTTCCTTGGTTATGCTGAGTAGTGAAGTAATGGACAGCTCCAGTTCTGGTGTGCTTCGCTGGTCAGCAGGGCTTGGATGTGTAGCTCCCACTCGCTCTTGGGCCAGCCGCAAATGGAAACACTATATTTTCAGTATATCTTCTAGTGGGAAAAAAGTCCACTTTCCTTCAGGGGATATATGATTTCACATCAGTGGTCCATTATGAAGGGGAATAAACTATGTTGACTTATGTATTTAAAATAATGCCAAAGGTTCAATTCAAATATGAGGAACTGGTCCAGTAATATATTGAACTAACTAAAAATAGACAGTGTATCTCACCAGTAATATCTCTAGTAAATAAGGCATTCTGTTCTTCGTTCTCCTGGAAGTGATTAATGGAAAACCTGGAACTTACATCATACGAAAACATGTAATGGGCTCCTGATGGTGCATAACATCTAATTGGAAATATAATTGGTTTAGGCAATGCAAGGGATCTGCTCTCCTCTACTGCTGGATATCCATTACTGAGTAATCTAAGACAAATATCACCCAATTATGTTTATTCCACAAAATTATAAGTTTATGAAATAAACAGTAGATTCATAATAGATTTACTCATACGTAAGTATAATCTGTTTACTCTCAGGCTACTTTAAATGTGTAGTTCCTGTTAAGTCTTTTCATGGAACTGAACCTCATATTTAAAAAAAAAAAAAAAAAGTGTGGTTACAAAACACACAACTGCCATGAGGATTAATGGGGTATCACACTTTAAGGATCTCATACACATGCAGAGCTACACAGTGACAAGTGTGAATTACAGGCATACCACAAGGGGTCCAGGAGCAAATAATTAGGCTGGGGAGATCGCTATCTGCACCTCTTTGTTCATCTCTCTCTCTCCTTATGTCAAGCTAGATTATCTTGCCTTGTTGAGAGAGTGTGCCACTTTCATGTGACGGTTCACAGCAGGGGGAAAGTATTCGTGTTCTGGGGGATTGTTAAAATCCCCGGGCTGTTCTTTTGCCAGCACATCACAGTGCTCACAGACTCACCACTTTGCCAATTTGTTTCGGTCCCCTTTCATTGCTTGCCACTTGCATTTTGTAAATGGCTGTGGCAGTAGCGGAATCAGGGAAGCATTGTCACCCCTGCCAATTAATCACACATAGTTGATTTTTCATTCATTCATTCAATCACATGATATCTTTTTATAAGGCTGTTAACAAATTATGCCATATGGATAGCATATATTTAAGATAATGATACCTGCTAGGACACACACACACACACACAGTGATGGCTGGTCGTGGTATTGTGATTTATAGATACTCATAGATAATATGCGAAAACTAAGGAGGAATGAATGAGTAGTTCTTTAGGAACACCTATCTTATTTCTATAAAGTACTAAGAACTATTAGTTATTTCCTTAGGAAATATGTTAGTAGGACTTCACTGAGTCTTAAGCAGTAATTATTGATCAAAGTGAACAAACATTAACACACTGTTTGCTTGTATTACATTAAAACAGAGATGGTACTACTTGTTTAACCCTCCTATTATCTTTGGAGCCAATTTGACCCCATTCAGTGTTTAACGTCTCTAAATAAATGATTGACATCATTTTCTTTTTGCTTCTTACTTAATGACTTTTCCAAATTTAATGGGGACAACGGGGTAAACATAAAATTAACATGATATGTTTTCAATGTCCTGTACACATTTTGTAACATCAGTGTTCTTTGGGGTCAATTTGAGGGTGAGGAACTGCTGAAATGGAGGGTTACCATGTAGGGGACAATGAGAAAAAAACAAGCTGGAGCTTCCCTCTGAGCTTCTTGCAATGAAGAACAAGAAGGTCACATCTTCACTGTTTGCCTTCACTGACAGAACCACTGTCATCTCTTATTGCCCCAAGAAAGGGAAACATGTCTTGCTGATGAGCACCATGAACAAATATACTGTCCTGAGCACCAGAGAAGACAGGAAATCATAAATGGTCTTGGTCTACAGTGAGACAAATAGACTGAGACCGATAATCTGGACAAGGTCACAGCCACCTACAGCTGCCAATGCATGACTGTCCATTGGCCCCTTCTGTTTTACAAATAAAAATGTCTGAAATGTTTGAAATTGTGTTTGTTTTTCCTGAGGTCAAATTGCCCCCGAACGTAATACAATGTTACGATCCTTGATAACAGGAATTGTTCTTCTTTCCAAATGTTATAAATTACAAAAATCTGTACTTAGAATTAATATAAAGCCTTTAAAAAACCAAAAAGAGGTTGATGGTGATTTACGTATTTTTCCATAGTCGCGCAATCGGTATTCTGGGTGTATAAAGTGGGGGGAGGGGGGTTGGGTGAGGGTCTATATTTTATTTAAATCAGGTATTAGCTATTTAGGTAGTCAACAAATAAACATAAAGTACTTGACACACAAACTTGGGTAAAAATCATATTCTGGAGGTTTAAATTGCTGGGGTCAAATTGACCCCAAGGATAAAAGATGTTAGTAATTTTGAGGAAAACAGGAGGGTTAAACAAATCATCATTTTATCATTAGTTTAGTGTTTTATATTTATTTCTCTTTATGCACCTACAGTAATGTTTTAGCCCAGTTACCATTACTCAGGCAACCAGCTACCATTTCTTTCTACAATCAGTTACGTCCTGTGACGTAATTGGTGCTGTTCTGGGGTCAGTTAAGAGTTTTTGTATTCTGTTTTCTTTTCTCTTCTGTGCTGCTGCTCTAATAGGAGCTAATTACTGGCACCTGTTACTCGTTTGCTGATGACTAACTAACTCCTCATTCATTGGCTCCTCCAGAGAGGAAACCAGCTATAAAAGCCACCAAGGACGTACAATATTGCCTTTTATTTTGGCTTTGCCCCCTCCTGAAGTCGTTTTGTTTTGTTTCTGCTATCTAATTTATGTAATAAATTAAATTTGAAGTGTATCTCTTAGTGGTTAGTAGTGTTCTTTAGGGCTGGGACTGGAATGAGAGGCTCCATGTGGTCTTTCCTTCCATTTTGTTATGTATTCCTTCATTCCGCCAGATTAATTACAAAGGGGAGTCGTAACAATTGGGGGTTCGTCTGGGATATGAACCCAGGACCTCTTGCAAAAAAAAAACAAAAAAAAAGGTGTAAAATCTGTGTAAAGCCCCATGATCTCCAACCTGTTTTTTGTTTTGTTTTTTATGCAGACTCTCAAAATGCTTCCTCTTTAATATATAGGGTATGTTTTAATGGCATTGTAGAACCTATATAGTGCAATATGTGCTCACTAGGATTTTATTTCAGATTCAACCAAAGAAAGAGTGTCTCTACTAAGTGCCTGATCAAAATTAACATTGTAATATCCATTGTAGGACTATCAGTTAGTATTGTATATTTGATTTTTTTTTTAAAAATTATATATTAATACATACACATCCAAAACTCCCAGATGAAAGACCTATTGGGAAAACATCCAATCCTACCTAAATTTTGCCAAACCATGTGGCAAATTGTGTCATTGTCTGATGAGACCAAGTTAGAACTTTTTAGGCATAATTCTAAAAGATATGTTTGGTGCAAAAACAAGACAGCTCATCACCCAAAGAACACCATACCCATGCTGAAGCATGGTGGTGGCAGCATCATGTTATGGGGCTGCTTCTCTTCAGCTGGGATTGGGCTCTAATCAAGATAGAGGGAATCATAGATAGCTCCAAATCTGTTTTGTGCCATCTGTTTTGGCACTTGAAGATGGCTGTGCACAGGCGATCCCCTCACAATATATGTTAGATCTGGAGCAATTTAGCTAGGAAGAGTGGAATAAAATTGGCAAATCAGTATGTGCTAAGTTAGTAGACTCTTTTAACCAAAAAGACTGATTGCTGTATTACAAGCAAAATTTGCCTTAACAAAGTAAAAGTTAAGAGTGTGCATAGTTGTGGAACCAGGTTACTGCAATTTTTTTTCTTTTTTGACCTAAAGTGTTTTGTTTTTTTTTTTCACTTGAATTTGTTGGTTGCTATATCACATTAAAGGACACGATTAACGGAGCATGAAAGGTTGTTGCTGCCACAGACATTTAATACAGACAAACACATACACCTGACCATCACACCCATATGTGCCCATTCCAAAATCATGGGCACTAACACAGAGTTGGTCAATGCTTTGCTGTTATAACAGCCTCCACCCTTCTGGAAAGGCTTTCCACTAGAATTTGGAACGTGGCTGTGGGGATTTGTGGCCATTCAGTCAGAAGAACATTAGTGAGGTCAAGCACTGATGTCAAGTGAGAAGGCCTGGTGTGCAGCTGACATTCCAATTCATCCCAAAGCAGGGCTTGGGCCACTCGAGTTCTACCACATCAACCCTGGCAAACCATGTCTTTATGGACTTCTTTTTGTGCACAGGAGCAAGGTATGGGCCCTTTGGTTCCAGTGCAGGGAAATCTTGACAATTACAAATACAACTAAACAATTGTGTGCTTCCAATTTTGTGGCTACAGTTTGGGGAAATCCCAAATATGGTTGTGATGGTCAGGTGTCCATAATCTTTTGACCAAACTGGCCATACTGTACAAAACTGAGTGCTTGAGCAATGGTATCTGATCGATTTGAGTAGTAGCCATTTGAATAATTGTAAACAATTGTCTTAAAACCCCATTGCCTCATAGGGCAATGCTCACTGCCAAGACTCACGCTGGCTTAGACAACCTCTAAACCTTGAAACACAGGACAGAAAACATATAAAGGAAAAACATAGGATCCTACTTTTGAATAATTGCAGTGTTCAACTTACTGCACAATGGTTCTTGTGATTTTACTGGCTGATTTCATAGCAGCCAGCTTCTACTGTTGTAGTCCAGCATGAGCAAAATCTCAATTGTTAGCAAACAAAAGATGGTCTCATTTCTTACTTCAGTAAATGGATTATGGATTCCCCATTGAGTTCTCCGTTTCTGTTTAGGTGCCATCAGACAATAGGGATCATTGTAGATATCTAGTGGCAAAGGTAACCAGTATACTAAACAGCTTGCTCCCACTTTTTCCTATGACCGTTCTGAACCAACCCGCGCTCGCCCCACCTGAGAAATTCAATGGTGATCCTGCAAAATGGCAAGGTTTCCTAATGCAGTGCTCCTTGTGTTTCTCTGCCCAAGAATCCACTTCAAATTATAAGAATATTGCACAGCTAATTTTCCTGCTCAAGACTTTCACCTGGGCTACAGCAACATGGTCTCAAGAAGGGATAGATGATCCAGTCTCTATGCACATATACATCAACAAGGTGACAAGGTGATAAATTTGACCTGCCAATATCGCATATCCCCATCATTCCATATATCTTTGCAAAAAACCCTGGTATTTGGTACCTTTGATGGAGAAAACCCAGCAGACTCTCCCATCCCTTCCTGTCAATCTTGATGGCAACCTGTATACACAATCAAGGAGATCACTGATTCAAGACAATAAAGAGGAAGATCTCACTGAATGGGAAGGACGCGGCTCTGAGGAGAGATTCTGGGTCCTAGTTTAAGATGTTCTAGACCCTTTGCTCATCAGAGAATTTCATGCTTGTTGTCCACACTGTCCTGCTCCACAGCCTGAGGCAGACTTCACAAACACTCACATTCAGCTTGTAATCCTGTGATTACAATGTAATCATTGTAATGTACGATGTACAATTTAATCACAGGATAAATTAACATGAAGTGAATGGAACGTGCTGTCAGAGTGGAGATCGGACTCCACCAAAAGATCAGAACTTCAGTTTGTTGAGCAATGCATGGTGCAATGCAAAACCAAAGTCATTTTTAACTGTAATAATAATGTTTAACAAAATGATGGCTGTGGACTGTACACATTGTCATTAAATCATAAGAATTAGAGTAGGCCTGGTTTCCTTTTAATCAGTTGAAATCTGACCTGCATAAGCCTACATAGCCTATACGAATTCTTTGTTATTAAAAAAAAACTGTTAAGTGTGAATTGATAGCCCTGTGACAGGCCAAGATTTCACATACACCTAGATATTCAATTCAAATAGTTCACAGCCCCTCACATTTCATGTTACCATACATTTCTTTTGGCAAGTCACTTAAGACACGTACTTCATTCATTTAAGAGGCAATGAAACAGACAGATTTATTAACAGTCTGAAAGAAAATTGATGTAATAATGTTTTGAAGTTTCTGATTGGCCTATTGTTATAATTAGGAGTTAATTGTAAGTGCACATGTAGTTGTAAAAAGGCCTACCTTTAGAGAAAGTGCCTTTTTGCTCTTGAAACCATGTGAAAAGCCTCAAAAGTATGTACATCCATCATTAAGAATGTTCTATATCACCATGGACTGAAGGGCTGTTGTACAAGACAAAGCCCCTACTCCAAGACCAGCATAAAATAGACAGCATCGTGTTGTGTGGGTGTTTTATTGGAAAAGGGACTGGTGCATTTCAGTTTTTTTCAGTTAACTGAAGCAAAACCTCAAGACATCAGCCAGAAAGTGAAAACTTGTTCACAACCCGGGTTTCCCAGCAGGACAATGATTCTAAGCATACCACCAAAGTTGTAACAAAATGGCTTAGCGACAACAAAGTGAAAGTGCTGGAGTAGCCATCACAAAGACCTGACCCGAATCCCATAGAAAATCTGAGCAAGAAGGCCCACAAATCAGACTGAGTTACACCAGTGCTATCAGGAGGAATGGGCAAAAATTCATTCAAGTGTTGTGAGAAGCTTGTGGACGGTTACCCTAAGAGTGTGATTCAGGTTCAAGCAATTAAAAGGCAATGTCACCAAATAATAAGGTTTATGCAAACTGCTGACCCACAGAAAATCTGTTTTAGTAAATAAAAGCTGAAATAAATCTGTCTTCTAGATATTATTTTGAAATTAGCTCTAATGGAAAGAAAGTACATACCCTAAATGACTTAACACAGGAACTGTATGGTAACATTGTGCAAAATTGAGTTTGAATGCCTTTAGCCTTGGTGTATGCAAATATTTGGCCTCAGCTTTAGACCGGAAAAGTTCCAGAAATTTGTGGTTTTTATCTGCTCTAGCCATGGAAACCTGTGTGTGTGTGTGTGTGTGTGTGTGTGTGTGCGCGTGTGTGCGTGTGTGCTACAGTAAACAACTGGCATTTGTGATGACAGAACTATGTGCTGTGAACTGAAGTGAATTAGGCCACACTGAACTTGTGGAAGAACAAACCTCTTGAGTGACAACCTTTCAACTTGTCGGCCACTTTATGTCATTTAAGTTATTTTAAGTAACTGCTGGCATGTGTGTTTTCTTTTCAAGCTCTTGCCCACCCTGTTTTACCCTGGCCCACCCACCGTTCAATTTCTGGCCTTACCATTGCATCAGCTATAATGTAAAGACTGCTTTCAACAAGTTTTGTCTATGCTTTCTGTTTCAGCAAATGTCTATCTGACATAACAGCTTCTGAACTGCATGTTTTTGTATGACACTCAAGTTTCAAGTTTATTTGTCATGTGCACAAACTGTCAGTGACAACTGTACATTGAAATGCTTGTGTGAAATGCAATACAAGACATATATACATCAGAAGATATATATATATATATATATAAGAGGGGAGAGAATTCATACAGTCATGTGCAGAATATATTGGTATGTACGGTATGTGTGCCTACATAGTATAGACAGTATGGAAGTAAAGTGCAGATCCTAACTGTAAACACTGGAATATGTGCAGTCACCATAGCTGAACAAGAGTGTAAAACGTAGTAAAATAAGTAGTAGCTGTGTGCAGTTGTAGTGTCTGAGCAGTCCACTATAGACATAGGAGAGTATAAAAAGCAGATGGAGCAGCAGTACAGAGTAGCATTTTAAAATTTAATAAATATGCAATTAAACTAGGTGTAGTAGTATGTGTAGTGTGTAATAAATATGTACAATATATCAATATGTTGCACAGAGACAGGACTTAGTCCTTAGCAGCAGTGAAGTGGTAATAGTGTTCTTGCAACCTGCCCAAAAGTGACAGAAATATATGAATAAAATTTTCCATGAGTGTCCTTGAGCTGTCAGTGAGGTGAGTAGTGTGGGGGAATGTGGGGGTAGAGGCATGAATGACCGAGGGGAACGTCTGGATTACAGTTCATTCAGGATCCTGCAGGCCTGCAGGTAGAAACTGTTCTTCAGTCTGCTGGTTCTGGATTGAATGCTGCGGTATTGTTTGCCTGATGGCAGTCTGTGGTGATTTCGCGAGCCTTCCTCAGACATCGTGTGTGGAAGATGCCCTGTAAGCACCTAGTCAGGATGCTCTCTATGGTGCATTTGTAGAAGTTGGTCAGATTTTGGGGGAGACCAAACTTCCTGAGCCTCCTCAGGAAGTAGAATCGCTGACATGCAGATGCCACCACTGTCTTAGTGTGAAGGGACCAGGTCAGGTTGTCAGTGAGGTGCACACCAAGGAACCTGATACTCCTAAATCTTTCCACAGCATCTCCACCGATGTATGAGGGGGAGTGGCCATCCTCCTTTAGTCCACAATCATCACCTTAGTTTTGCTGATGTTGAGGCAGAGGTTGCTGTCATTACACCACTCTGATAGCTCTCTGACCTCATCTCTGTAGGCTGTCTCATCTCCGTCCATGATGACGCCCAGGATGGTGGTGTCATCAGCAAACTTGAAAATTATGTTGGAGCTGGCGACACAATCGTGAGTGAACAGGGAGAATACTACTGGGCTGAGAATGCATCCTTGTGGAGCTCCTGTGCTAAGAGATGGTGTGGAGGTCTGCTCATCAGTAAATCCAAAATCCAACTGCACAGATGAATGTTCAATTCAAGCCTTCAAGTCCTTGAAGGCAGATCTGTAGTCGATGAACAGCATTCACACATAAGTGACTCAGATGCTACTTTGTTAAAGTTGTCTTTATTGCAGCTGATCCCTATAGGAATGAAACTTATAAGCTTTTATCTAGGTCTATGTAGTTACAAAAGAACCCATTTTTTTGCCTGCATAAATCATGTTAGATAAGGAGCCAGTTTAACAACAGCAGGAGTAAATGCAGTCAGTCTGCCTAAAGTTGACTAAAGTCTTGCTAGACAAGTGCCATTTTCTCATACTTAATATCCGCAATGCACCTGCCCTGTTGCATCATCAAAACAGATTTTCAAAACAGAAAAAAGTGCTTGTACGTTTTGTACAGATGACAACAGACAAAGTTTTAAATGTTGGAATGACCTCATAAAATTATTGGAAATGTAGCCATCAGAACCGAACTCGCAGAAAATAGCCAGTGATTATTGCATCACAGACGTAAGACTGGACAGAGATCAGGTGAGTGAAAAGTGATAATGAGCCTTGTGTTACCTTAGATGATTGACTGATGTGGAGGATGCTTATCCTGAGATCCGTGCTGAGATCTGTGCAGAAACATGAGTGTGTGAGGAAAGAAAGG
>CM074940.1:13562975-13575250 GCA_037576815.1 Pangasius larnaudii
TCTTTAAAATGTAAAGTGCTTTATAAATAAAATGTATTATTATTATCTTCAGCCAGCAGAAATCTAGATTCATCAGACCAGGCAATGTTTTTTCAATCTTCTGCTGTCCAGTTTGCTGCCCCTGACATTCCT
Organism: Pangasius larnaudii; assembly: GCA_037576815.1. NCBI lineage: Eukaryota > Metazoa > Chordata > Actinopteri > Siluriformes > Pangasiidae > Pangasius > Pangasius larnaudii. The sequence goes on from CM074940.1 coordinate 13,563,108, forward strand.
TTTCTTAGCAGACAGGAGTGGAACCTAATGTTGTCTCCTGCTGTTGTAGCCCATCTACCTCAAGCCTCAATGTGTCAATGAACTAAGATTCTTTTCTCTGCTCACCACAGTTGCAGTAGGTGGTTATTTGAGTTACCATAGACCTCCTGCCAACTTAAACCAATCTGGCCATTTTCTACCTGCAGAACTGCCACTTACTGGATTATTATTATTATTATTATTTTTTTTTTGCTTTTCTCACTATTGGTGGTGAGGATATGGTCGAGCACCACTAGTTCACTACTTTGTGAATGGAGGGCGGTGTCAGGAAAATGCATGGTAGAGATTGAGTGTGCGCATGTGGGGGATTAATAGACAAGTGTTTTGTGTATTGGTGAGTTACTGCAATATGATAAAGGAAAAAATGTGTGCAGAGTGGCACGAGATCCAAGTAGCTAGAGCTAAGTTGTTTGTGTCTCTATGTGAAACAGAAACCTTGGAAGTGAGAGAAGTGCTAAAAAAAACACTCGCAAAGAAAAAGAAAAGGGAACAATAAAGAGAGCCAAGTTGTACTATCCCAAGCCTGCCTTCTGTGTCTTCGGTCCACTCCAAAAATTTAAGTGCTACACTGTTGCTGAAACTCAAGTGTGAGGAAGATCAACATCACCAAAACCCTCACCAGTATCTATCAGAGCCAACATCAAGCCAACCTCAGACGGCAAGCAGAGCAACAGCTTTTCTAGGCTTTCTTCCTGGCACAGACTGAGGATCAACAGATGTTTCAGAGCTTGGTCCAGCCCAGAGCTACTCCAAAGCAGCTGCAGCAGCCACACCCCACATCACGCTCTGGAAGATAGGATCTCACAATGATCCAGAAGCCTTGGTTGAGCTCTTTGAGCATGCAGTGGCAGTGGTGGGCATTCCATCTACTACAACTGTCAGGAGAAGCCCAGCTTGCATCGCAACAGCCAGGCACAAACCTCCTGGAGTACTCGGAACAAAAGAGAGCCTTCTTAAAAGAGGTTGTCTTTACCCTCAATCACCTTTGCCCAGCAGCTCCAAGACCCTTGTCAAAGGTGGTTGCTGGCAGAGGAGCACAGTGCCAAAGAGTTGGTGGACCTTGTGATATTAGCACAGTTTGTTACCAGAGTGCCTGAAGGGATGGTGGAATGGGTTCAGTTCCACTGGCTGGGGTTGCACAAGGAGGTGGTCCAACTGGCTGAGGGCCATTTGGCATAGTATCCAGGGCAGGCAGCATATAATATAAGTGATGGTTATTCTCCTCCTTACCCATCCACTAATTCTATTATTTAGCCAGAATTTCTGATGTTATGGGAAATGGTTGTGGATGGATCCTGCAGTAGTCAGCTGATGAATCCACCAGCCAACCAAAAAGTGCCATTGTGCCTACTACCATTGATCAAAGTCCCCTTTGAAAGAATTGGTATGGACCTCATTGGGTCCTTAGAACAGAGTGCACATGGGCATTGCTATGTGGTAATTGTACTTGGATAATGCAACATAATACCTGGAAGCCATGCCTCTTCACAACATTTCCCAAAGCAAGAAAGAAATTCAACATGTTCTTGAACGGAGAACAAAATGCCACATATTGGGGCATTTAACACAATAGAATTTTCTCTAGGATCAGGAACGTCAATCCTGGCTATGTGAGAGGGCCACTTGATTATGCAAGTTATGGTTTATGCATGCAGTTTGCTGTAGCTCATGAAAAAAATATATTAACATACTGACATACTAATAATGCTGTTGGAGTGTACTTTACTGCGGGTTCCACAAAATTCTGAGTACATTGCTATGTAAAATTGGCTTGCATTTTAAAATCTCAGCTGATTAACTTTTTTTTCCCAAACAAATGCTGAATTAACTGCAAGGGTCCGAATGGCAAATGCAATAACAATACGGGAAACTTTCATCTAATTATTCTGACTGGATTAAAACAATGGAAATCAGGTCATTGAGCCAGCACGTACTGTTGCACTCAGGAGCTTTTGGGATATGTTTTCGTGCAGAAAACTTGAGCTTGAACATCCATTTGTGATCTCTGTTCTTTTTTCCCCTGGAAGGACAATCAGTTGCGAAAAAAACTATTCTACTTCAAGGTAGCTATTCAAGCTGAAAAAATCTTCAGGAGTTCAAATAAATACATGCAGGATTATTCAGAAGCACTTCACCATCTGACATTCGGTTTTGATTGTTGAGAGTGTTGATGAGTGCTGGATTGAAAAGTGGATGCTTTAGTAGGAAGGGAGTAAGAAATATTTAAGGATGACCTGGTAAACAAAAAAAAAATCCTTTTTAATTATAAACCTTTTGTTTATACAGTAAATGCTACTTGTCATTGTATACACCAGTGGAGAAAGTGATAGGTGAAATCTCCATCTTTGTGGCCTATTTTAATAAAAACATTCTGTTAGATGATGCTGCTCAGTGTGATGTAGAAATGAGCAAACACCTTGCAAGCATATCTGCCTGTTTAATTTTTGCATGTTTGAGGATTCCTCACTGAGACTGTCATTGTCCCAATGGGATTCTGTGACACTGGTACCCAGTTCTGCCCTCAGCTGCCACTTCTCCATCCATCAGAAACTGTTACTTTATATATTTTTCTTTCACAAGGGCCTCTTAGACTATAAGCATAATCCTTGACACTCTTGCCCTTTAGTCCTCAAAACAGAGGGTATTACTGTTTCTTGGTAGGAAAAACTGCATTTTTTGTCTCAATGTCATGGGAGAGAGACAAAAAGACAGCATGATTAGGAAATGAATGCTTACAGCTGCTATAGTTTGAGTGATAACAGGAACTAACTTGTTTAATGGATTTGCAACTACATTAAATGTTACTATAAATGAATAATAATAATCTCCAACATATCATTCTAGAATGAATGAATGAAAAAATCACGTCAGATAAAATATAATTCAGCCTATCTGTGATTACCTAACAGGCAAAACCTCCAGAAGAACTCTTCTCCAAGATTATTGAAGCAACTTACCCTTGATGCCTTTGTAAAACTTCACTACAGTGTACCTGAGACAACTGATGTGGTTTGAAAGGCAAATAGTGGGCACAATATATAGAAACATTTCATTGCAATATTTCTATATATAAAATTCTATATATAAAATTTTCTAATATTGTTGCTTCTCAGGTTACTTTTACATGTGCCTATGGTTTTTGACAATACTGCATACCATTAAAACAATTATTAATAAATAAATGGTGGTCTTTCCTGCTCTCAATACATCAAGGTTCCATTAAATATGGAAATTCTTAGAATAATTCATTTATATATATATATATAGCATTTAACAGATGCCTTTATTCAAAGCAGCTTACAGAAGTTCTTTGTAGACACTTGTACCTTGGTGGGTCCAGTCAAGCAGTGGTTGTGGCTCAAAGGGAGTGTGGTGCAGTGCAGGGTGTGATAAGTTCCATAAGATAGGCTGTTTTTGGCTTTGAGGTCAAGCATCAGTATTTTAAATTTGAGATGGGCAGCCACAGAAAGCCAGTGGAGGGATCACAGCAGTGAGGTGGTGTGGGAGAACTTGAGAAAATTGAAAACCATGTTTCTGTGGAATGCAGCACTTTGAAGCCATAAGGAATCGTGGGGTGATTCTGGGTAAGACAGAGATACCCTTGATTGTATATAGCACTTTCAGGAATTTTAGAAAGAAAGGAGAGAAGGGATACCAGTCAGTTGTTGCTGATGTGGAAGGTATCTAGTGTGGACTACTTCAGGATAGATATACCCTGAACTGTATTGAAGGCATTTGGTACATGACCACATGTTTTGAAGACATTTACAATGAGAGTGATGAAGGAGGTTCTGGAGCATTGTGGAAGGCCATTCTTGTCACTATAAATGTATAGGCGGTGAATGCATTATGTGGTAGGGTTGTTTGTATGTCCATCTGAGATTCTAATTCTCGCAGTGAGATCTCACAATATCTCAAGAACGAGTGGTTGATTGTTTGTAAGATTTACAAGGAATTATCATTCTAATGAAGAGATGTACTGATTAGATTTTGGAATGGATCCAAACAGGGTCAAGGTCACAGCAAGGTCAAATGTCTGAAAGGACTTTTGACACCATTGGCATTGAGTTCTACGTATTTCTGGTGTCCCTTTTTCATGACAGAGCAAAATGCTACATATTGGGGCATTTAACACAATAGAATTTGCTCCAGGCTCAGGAACATCGATCTTGGCTGTGTGAGAGGGCCACTTGACTATGTGAGTTTTCACAGGGATATAAAATGCCATGTAATGCTCTAAATTACTCACCAGTAGGGGACATTGACTATGAGCTAAGGTGAAGAGATAAAGGTGGGGCACTGCAAATATACTACCTTATTCTTCTAAAACCATGGACAGAGGTGGTCCCTGTGGCTTTGGTGATTATGGTTTCTGAGAGGAATAACTGGGGGTTCACAGATGGTAAATCTAAAATGTGTGGCTCAATCTACCCCAGTCCCCTGTGAAGACCACAGTCCATTCCAAAGAACAAAGGTTTTCAAAATGAAAACAGAGGTTTCTGATGTGTTTTTGCCTGTATCTGGCTGCAATAACCTCATAGAGCACCACACTGAGACTCCTCCAAGGGTGGTTTTGCACAGCCAACCCTACTGTTGCCCAAACACCAAAAAAAAAAACCCAGATGGTTCAGGAGGAACTCCAGGCTATGCTTGATATGCATTTAATCAAGGAGTTCCACAGTTACTGCTCCAGCCCTGTCATCCTGGTTCCCAAGGCAGATGGTTTGACCCAGTTCTTTGTGGATGATTGCACATGACTGACTTATTGGACAATTGAATGAAAGAGGTATTCCTAATGAAGTGGCCAGTGAATGGTATATGAAAGCTTCTTGCTAAGTATTAGGCTGCAAATGCTTTGGTTTTGCCTTTTTACACAGTCAAATTAGATACTGAATCTACAAAGAATGCAAAAGTGTACAGTAAGGTTACTTCAAAGGTCAAAGTATAAATTTCTTCCACAGAAAGCAACATGCAAAAATGTAGTTATTTTTTATATACATACTAACACACATATAATGCTGTTGGAGTGTACTTTACTGTGGGTTCCACAAAATTCTGAGTACATTGCTATGTAAAATTGGCTTGCATTTTTAAATCTCAGCTGATTAACTTCTTTTTCCCCAAACAAACGCTGAATTAACTGCAAAGGTCCGAATGGCAAATGCAATAACAATACGGGAAACTTTCATCTAATTATTCTGACTGGATTAAAACAATGGAAATCAGGTCATTGAGCCAGCACATACTGTTGCACTTAGGAGCACTTGGGATATGTTTTCATGCAGAAAACTCGAGCTTGAACATCCATTTGTGATCTCTGTTCTTTTTTCCCCTGGAAGGACAATCAGCTGTGAAAAAATTATTCTACTCCAAGGTAGCTATTCAAGCTGAAATAATCTTCAGCAGTTCAAGAAAATATATGCAGGATTATTCAGAAGCACTTCACAGTCTGACATTCGGTTTTGATTGTTGAGAGTGTTGATTGAAAAGTGGATGCTTTAGTAGGAATGGGGTCAGAAATATTTAAGGATGACCTGGTAAACAAAAAAAAATCCTTTTTAATTATAAACCTTTGTTTATACAGTAACTGTTACTTTATTGTATTTACCAGTGGAGAAAGTGATAGGTGAAGTCTCCATCTTTATCATTCTAATGAAGAGATGCACTGATTAGATTTTGGAATGGTTCCAAACAGGGTCAGGGTCACAGCAAGGTCAAATGTCTGAAAGGACTGTTGACACCATTGACGTTGAGTTCTACGTGTTTCTGGTGTCCCTTTGAACAGTGTAATCCATCATAACCTTTCACTAATCATAAACATTTGATAATTCTTATTTAAACATAAATGTTTTAATGTTGTAGTCAGCAGAGCCTTTCTGGGAAATCATCTCTCTGCCCTCAAAGCATGCAGATCCCTATATTTATGGCTGTATCTACTGTATGTTTTATTCCTTGCCTTTTCTCTTTTTGCTGTATTGCAACATCAAATGTGAGTATATTATAATGGGATTTTCTTTTTCTGTTAATTTTGAAGTGACGACAGAATTAAAATCAAATGAAGAGTTTAAATGTCCTCTATTTATTTAAAAAATAAAAAGTCTAAAAACTACATAATAAGTATCAACCAGTGTCTAAATTTATACTTGCACGATAAATATCTCTGACTCTGGGAAATCTCACAGCTAAAAATGACAAGTCAGATCAGTCCTGCTGTCATGAAAACCAAGAATGCTTTGAGATGAAGTTGTTGGGAGGAAAAGAGATGGAGAAGGTCATTAAAACATTGCCAAAGCTTTGAACCCTCTTAGGAGCACTGTGACATCCATTATAACAAAGTAGAAAGATATGGCACAACCTGCGCAGACCTCAAATATATCATCAGCTCTTCACAAATCTGGCTTCTATGGGAGAGTGGCCAGACAGAAGCCAATTCTGAGAAAGGCTAGCTATTTGGTCCAAAAGTTAAAGCATTATGTTTGTTGCAAATACAAATACAGCCTAAAACCCAGATAACACCATTCTTACCATTACCTTTTATACACTTTGATGGTAGCCTCATGCTCTAGGGTTGCTTTTCAGCAGGACGAACTTGAGTGCTTATTGCCATCACAGGCAACATGGATGGAGCCAAATATAAGCAAAGTGGTGAGGACAGGGCAGAAACTACCAAGGAACATCTTGTAAAAAAGGAAAGTTTGTATTTTGGAATGGCTGAGTCAAGGCCCAGAATAAAATCAGATTGAAAAATAGGACCTGAAAATTGCTGTCCACCAACATTCTCCATCATTCTGGCAGAGCTGGAGAGCGTAACATTTAATCTGCAGAGTTTGCATATGTAGCACTAGTCAGGACAACGTTGCAATTTAAAGAGGCTTTAATCAGTAAAGTTTAAAAACAGCAAATGTGTGTCAAGAACAATACTGAAAATAGTATTTAAAGTGATGATCAGAATCAGAATCATTTTATTTGCCATTATTATAAATTTTTCTTGGTGTCTGGTCAAAACGCACACCGCAGATAACACAACAGAAAACACAGTTAGCATCCTAATATCGAAATATTTCACCTTAAGCAGAAATTGGTAGGCTCAGTTGTAATTTTAGATGTTAATTTTATATGTTTATTGTGTGTGGTAGTTCCGGGATAACCAAACTGAAGCCTCTGTTTGTGTTTCTCAGTCTCAGTGAAAAGATTTGACACATCTGTTCTTCTAGTTCATTTTATTACCACATTCATTTCTAGTAATAGAGAAAAATATGGCACAGAGGTTCTTTTTGTTCCTGGATGAATCCCACTTGTGTTTTGAATAACCACTTGGGAAATAAGGCCTTTCTGGTCCACTTAACATTTGACATGAAGGAGAACAGAAAGAAAGCTATTGTTCATGATGTGATATTGTGTGCATTTGATCTGTTTCAGGCTGACTGATGAGTCACAATATGCGTCATGACACTTCAGTACAGCAAAATTGCAAAATAAAAACAATTTAAGATCCTAAAAAAGAGTTACATCAGGAAATATGTGTAAAAAAAAACCTCACTTTAAGATTTTTTAACACAAGAGTGCATGTATATTCAACTGAAATCTATGAAGGTCCAGCTACATAAAAGTCCTTTCTCACAAAGGTCCAGATAAGCAACTAACATGACTGAATGGTGGCAACAATTACTTTTTTTGCTTAACAATCAGTGTTTAGTTCATAAATAAGACACACTTTGAAGTGGTTCTGTTTGGTTTTGCACAATCACTTCATATTACCACTTTTGCCTCTGAACAGAGGAGACACACTGCAAAAAAAAATTCTGTTTTAGCAAGTGATAATATTTATCTAGTTAAAAAATGTATCTAGTATTTCCTATTACAAGATTATAATAAACCAAACAGTAGACTATTAAACATATTTCTAGATATTTATACTAATTTTTAAGCTTTACATTATCTTATTTTATTGGCAGGTATTTGAGCTTCTTTCTAGAAATAAATGCTTAAAATGAGCAAAATTATCTGCCAATAGAACAAGCTTGAAATATTTCAAGCTTGAAAGCAGTAAAAAAATGTTTCAAAAATACATTTAATGATCTTATATTTGATTTATTGTAACCTTATAATAGAAAATACTACACAAATTTGACTATATTAAAGATATTTTTTTGCTTGATAAGATGCCATTTCTTTGCAGTGCATATGTTTTGAACTTGAAGCTGACAATAAATCAATTTTGTCCATTTATCTTTAACCATTCTGCTTTTGTCATTGATTTTGGTTTTGTTTATTGCTGTTGTTGCTGTTGTTGTTGTTAACAAGCCAATGTCACCTCAATAATCAGACCAGAGAGGGTAAATGAAATAAACAGAAATCCATGTAAATGTGAAAACTCTTTCATTTCTCAATGAGCTGCATTTAGCTAAATAATTTACATACGTGCATGTGATTGCATATAGCTGCATTAGAGGATCAACTACAGAGACTGCACTGGTTCACTTTTAAACAACTTGGGGCAATTGAACTGTGGACTTGTTTTTTTTTTCATGATTCCATCAGTTACAGTGTTGTTGTTGTTGTTGTTGTTGTTCTTGGTTCAATCCAATGAAATATGTTTTTGGGGCCATGGTTTGCTAGTTTATATCCTCTGCAATAGTGCATTTGCTTGTCAAGACTTTAGAGATGATGAAAGCTTTCCTAGTTATTCCAGAAACTGCTACTGTCAAATAAACTGACTTTAATCTCACCACACATGCAAATAGCCAATATACCATATATAGTAATGTCTTGGACTGATTAAGAGTCGTATCAAATATTATTGACCTCACGAAGACTATCTAGGCTGTAATGCAGGTACATTCATACGCAAAACCACAAAACCTACCTGTGACCTTATAAATAACCATTCACAACATCTTATTATAAGTGCTTGTGTGAATTCCTTCACACGCTGACATACAATATCCTGGAGTTTGGTGAAAGCCTGATAAAGTAGTCGCTTTCACTTTTTTTTTTTGCAGTGAAGCAGACTGTGGGGAAGAAAGGGAAAGTGGAGCCAGGCGCTTGGGCAGACGCAGAGAGTCTGACCTTTTCTCTTTTGGTTTGACAATTTGAGTTGAAGAGCGCCTACAAAATATCAGCAAGTGCTGCCGAGAGTGACACACACACACACGCAACAGTGTGTTGCTATGCTTTGCCTGCATCCTGTTTCCTGCAGACAAGTAAATTGATTCAAGTAAAACACTCTAAGGGAGAAAAAAATTCAAGGTGATAGGCCAAGGTGATGCCCGAAAGAAAGGAAGTGTCATAAGAAGAAGAATTAAAAGTAGGGAAATCATGACAATATAACAAATTTCTAACCGGCATATGGACAATATGGACATGGATTTCACCACATAACCACATCTCTTGGGGATCATTTATTCTCCTGTTGTGTTAGGAATTATATCTATCTATCCATTCATTCATGTCTCTATCTAAAGTTCTGTCATAAACTTATATAAGGTTCTATCTGATTGTCAATCATCTTCCAGGCTCAACAAAGGCTAAACACAACATCGACGGCTTGACCCATCTTTACTCATGTTTTATTTACACTCTGACGGCAAAGAATAGACTTGAACCTTCAGTAGGGGAGCGCAGGGAACAACTAGGCCCGGATTAACACGGTGTGGTGCCCTAGGGTGACCAGACTTGAAGTGCCCCTGCTCCTCCCGCTTTACACGTAAAAAAGTGAAATTTGCTATGGCTATAAAGAAAGACCATAGATTTACATGAACCTTTGACGCTCATTGATCATCATTGATGAACCACTGATGCTCATTCAGATTTGAGCATCAGTGTAAGGGCTAGAATGGCATTTATAGGCCAATGTCTATCTATGGTGTCAAGTTTTTTTTTTTGGTTGGGGATTACATTTTTCTGTAGTATGTGTGGTGAGCCTCTGCTTTAGCTATAAGTTCCTCTCTGTGCTGAACATCGGCCTCTCCTCCGTGGAGATCATCAAGAGCACCAAATTTCTTGGTGTTCACCTGGTGGAGGACCTCACCTGGTCCGTCAACACCAGCTCCATAACAAAGAAAGCCCTACTTTCTGCGAAGGCTGAGGAAAGCCCATCTCCCACCCCCGATACTCACCATGTTCTACAGAGGGACTATCAAGAGCATCCTGAGCAGCTGCATCACTGCCTGGTTTGGGAATTGCACCGTCTCAGACTGCAAGACCCTTCTGTGGATAGTGAGGACAGCTGAGAAGATCATCAGGGTCTCTCTTCCCTCCATCACAGACACTTACACCACCAGCATTGTGGATGACCCCACACACCCCTCTCACACACTCTTCACCCTCCCATTTTTTTTTTGGTTACTGAGCTGTGTGTGTAAATTATAGAATCTAACTTTATATAAATTAATCATGATCTTCTTGCCTACAACGCAGCAACATTTTGAAACGTGACCAACTCACAGCAAGTGTTAGCTAGGCTTAAGTACAAACTTCAATCTACAAACTTTTGCTGCGGGCGGGGACAGTTGTTACCCGGCATTACAACTAAGCCACCTTTCGTAAACAATGACATCAAGTTAACTCTCTCTCATATAAAATAAAAACAATGAATTCTTGAAAATTCTAATCACAGAATGGGACACCATGTAAGAAAAGCCTTGTGTGTGGTGAAGATTTTGCTTCCTCTATTCCTCTAGCAATGGGTGAAGTGTGTCTTCTGTGAGGGGTGGGACCATAAACTGTGCACTGAACGGTATAAACACCATGTTTGTGATAAAGGGTAGAACTGTGTTGACCCGTTCTTTGTGTTGGTAAAAACACCAGTTAGGCAATTTTACATTGTTGCCAGTTCACAGGTAATTTATTTCCCACAGGTTTGCAAATATTTAAAAATGAAAAGAGAAAAACTTGGGTTTTATTTGCTGCCCTACCTTGTGTGGTGTTGAGGGCAAAGAAAATGGTGCAAGTGCTAAATAGTAAGCAGTGACTATGCCACCCTGGGGAATTCACCCAGGGAACATTTACTAAATCTAAATAGGGTCACAAAAGAGCAACACAGGTTCGTTTGACTACTGAAAAGCAGGAGATGTAGATATACAAAAATATAAATTTTTAATTTATTTACAACCAACAAGATAAAAATTAAGTTATCCAAGAAAAAACATGAAGAAGAGTCACGTATTAAGTGTAAATGATATTATGGTAGCCATCACCATGCATGGATGGCATGCATCACCGGCAGGGAGTAGGCTAAGGGTGGACACTGTCATCCAAGATTTTATCTCCAAGATTGTAGAAAAGGTTGTAGCACAGCAGTTATGATCATGCCTACATAGGAATAGCATTCATGAAATGTATCAGTCAGGATTTAGATTTAAAGAGGTAAATGACCAGAGTTGTGTCTCCTTGCTTGTGTTGCTTGACCTTAGTGCAGCTTTTGATACCATTGATCATACTATTCTCATTGATAGCACCAACAACATTTTCTAGTCTAAGGGAACAGCCCTGTTCCGGCTCAGGTCTTATCTGACAGATCGTTATCAGTTTGTAGTTGTAAATGATGACTTCTCTATGCATAATAAGGTAAAGTTTGGTGTTCCACAAGGTTATTTTTTAGGTCCACTGCTTTTTTCTTTATATATGCTACCTCTGAGTACAATTAATCGTAAACATGGTATTAGCTTCCACTGTTATGCTGATGACACACAGTTGTAATTTTCAGCAAGACCAGATGAGACATCCGAGCTTAATAAAGTTAAGGAATGTGCAAAGGTCATTAAACACTGGATGCTTATTAACTTTCTTCTACTTAATTCTGACAACACAGAAGTACTTCTACTAGGACTACATGCAGCTAGAAGTAAGCTTTCTGATAGCATAGTATAGTAGCGAACTTTTGGTTTGAACGTTTGACCAGGGCCACAACTTTGAATCTTCACTTATTTAGTAGCTTTGTAATCTGTATAAGGTGGTGAAGGCTCGTACCATGCCCTATCTTCCTGCTGGTAACAACTAGTGCAAACTATTTAAGAGGATGTTGCACATCTTCTGTGCATTCTTCCTCCTTCAAGTAAGAGAGATTGGTCCTTGTGTTCCACATGTATTTTTTAGCTATAGTA
>CM074940.1:13576898-13590396 GCA_037576815.1 Pangasius larnaudii
TCTTATTTAATACTGTAGCAAAATTAACTAGGAATAAGACCACAATAGAAACATGCACACAATCATTATATAGCAGCCGTGACTTCATGAATTTTTTTCCAATGGTAAAATTGAAAATATCAGGCAAGAAATTCAGACTATTAATTTAAAACTGGACAGTTTTATAACTAACCCTGAAGACAATAATATAATACCAGATCAGCAATTACAATGTTTTATTCCCCTTGAAGAGACTGAACTAATTTCACTAATTTCATCATACCCCCTCCCTCTTTCTTGGAATAAGTCAGTCTCACAGTCTTAGTCATGCATGTCATGGTATCTCCCAATGGTTTCAATCAATGGCGACAATGTGTTAATCCGTTCTGATATGGTTTATGAAAAAGAGCTCCAAGATGAAGTAATTATGAGCAGTTCTGAGAAAGGTCAGTCCCTGAATGATAGCTGATTGCCAATCAGAGCAGGAGAATAAAAAGCACAGGCAGGGAACAAGCTCACCTGCACATGACACACAGCCATCAGAATCAATTCAGGCCCAAAAGAAGCCACAAAGCACTTGATTGACCTGAGTAATTTGGGGAAACAAAACAAAACAAAAAAACAGCCAGATTGTTTTGTGAATGAGTATAGTTTAATTAAATTCAATACATCAATTTTTCATCTCTTTGTGTGTGTGTGTGTGTGTGTGTGTGTGTGTGTGTGTGTGCAGAACTGACATTTGAATTTCAAATAAAACCCCATTGTGGGAAAATTGTCAAGTATTTCTGCATTAGTGCTACAAATATATAATATATTAAAACATTTTTAAGGCATTGTGAATGATAAGGGGATAAGAGCTCTTAATCAAAATCCCAGACAGGTGGTACCTGGTCTTCTCTTCATCCATCAACCTTCCAGTCTTCATTTTTTTTTTCTTTTGCTTTGTTTCAATGAGGCCCGCATTGTAGAGAGAAAAAAAAAAAAAACTATTACTGTCAGTAATTTAGTATTTGTGTCACAACTTGGCCAAATGGAATAACTCCCATATATTCTATCCTTTCACATCTTTCAAAATCTTTTGCCTGAACATGAACAGCTGTGTGACCATGGATAAATGTGATCCTATACAGCCAGTGTTGGGGAGAAAAAAAAGGGGGAAAGGCCTGGAAAATAATAAATTTCTTCATCTTCCCTGAGAGACAATCAATCAAGTCTCAGATGGTGTGAGAGGTTAGTGATGGTATAATGCAGCGCTTCCTTTATCCAGTAATGTGTCGAGTGTCAACCTGCATCTAAAGTAGAATTGTCATTTTCTGAACAATGTTTGGCCCATTTTTTTTCTATGGCTGTCACAATTACTTAAGGTTGCACTGTAATGTGGAATAAGAGCTGAGGGCCCTACATATAAGTATGTTCTTATCATATTTTTTATGTTTCTTTCACAATAAAAAAAAAAAGAATCAGAAAAGAATAGAAAAGTGATGCCTATTGGCTGTTCTGAGTGTTAATTTCCTTTATTCAAGTATTTTTTTTTGTTGTTGTTGTTGTTTTTTATTTAGTAATGTTGAGATACAGTATATACAGAAATGCTAAGATAGAAATAAATACAGCACCAACTACAGCAGCAACTAAAAAGCTACTGATGTCCCCTAATGTGCCCTAATAGCTACTGATTAATATATTTGAAGCACAGTGGATTATGTATCCAAATAATAGGCTTTTTCAGGGAACATGTTAGGGGATTTTGGACATAATTGGCCCAAGACAGGAAGTAAGGCATTCTAGCTGACCATTACCCTGGGGACTGAGGACAGTTCAAAGTGCTATAGTGCATTATCTGTATAATATATAACTGCACTCTGAGATCAGAGCATACGGGAGACCTTAATGCTGTCATTGCCATGGCAGTAAGGTGAGCTGGCAGGCTTTTGAAAAACCTGACTACAATATTAGGAATAGAGGTATGGTAAGAGGACTGACAATATTACTGTGTTTGCCCTTGTCTTCTTTTAAAACATTGGAATGATTCGAGGAATGGGATTAACAATTTAAATGAACTAATAAAACTAAACTTTATATTGGAGGAGGAAATGTACAAAGCAATAAGTCATTGAGGATAGTGTATTAACATCAACAGTTCTTATGTTTTCTGAGTTTAAGGCCAAACACCTACGTTAATTAAAGGCTTGATGATTAGCTTGTGAGTGAAAGCAAATGTTAAAAGTGTTGACCACAACAATGTGCAAAGTTCACTGTTCCATTTACTGGAAGAAGAATTCGCTGCTATGGACCACCTTCTCACAGCCCTCGTATTTATGACCATCATTTATCACCATCACCGTGAAACTAATGGCAGAAAATTCAAATACATCAAAAAATATTTTGATCACTGCTTTTGATTTGTTCCATGGAACAATGTATACAGGTCTGAAGGCAGCACAGACATTACCAAATCTAACATCAACACATATATATATATATATATATATATATATATATATATATATATATATATATATATATATATTTAACTTTAAGGAGCTTTAATGAGTAGAGAAGCCTACTGGTACTCCATCGCTGGATGGGTTGGTAAAATGAAGCAGTGGCACTTGAAAGATAAAAAGCTTTGTCTTCTCTGGTTGGATCAGTAAACAGCAGTATCACTTTTCCAGGCTTTATTAACTGAAACAAAAGTTTGTGGTAGCATTAAGTGCGGCCTAAAACGAGTGAACTGTGTAGATATGGCCAGCAGATATGTACAAGAAGAGATTTATTCTTCAAAAATCCACTGGTAAAGCAAGAAACAACATTAAACATAAAACCTCTACACATCTGTCACTGATGAATGCTGGTGAGTAACTCCGAGTGCTCCGTTATAAATATGGGCGTCGCAGCAATTAAATATTTGTCGCTTTGCATCGGGTTAGGTCTGTACATTATCATTTGTATTCTATGGTCATTTATCCCAACATCATAAGATAAAATAATATAATAAATCCACAAAGGCTTAGTCTTACAAGGAATGTCAACATGTCTGAATCCCACTCAGTACATATAAAATATATGAAATAAGCATTTTGTGACTAAATCACATTTTGTGCGACTCACTATGAAAATGCTCGTTGGTTACAGCATTAAAAGGCCAATAGTTTGAATTGAATTAAATATGTACACAATTATTTAGATACCATATACTGTACCATATGCACGTCCACAATATGCTTCTCATGCATTGAATGAAATTACTTCAAACATACCACTCTTGATAGCAATTTTATATTTTACTGTATTCAGTGCACAGGAACCAGTATATTATTTACATACTGTATCATGATTAAACTGGAATTGTTTCTTTTTTTTTTTTTTTTTTTTTTTACATGTTAAGTGATTTAACACAGTCATGTGAAATGTGGGATTAAATGTTATACTCGTGTGCATAAGGCAGTGTTTTAAATAAGGATGTAAATAAATTAGAATGTATCTTCAATTGCAGCTCCGGCAGAAGCAGATTGTCCGAGGTTTCACGCCTGCATTGTGTGCATGCTTTCACTTCCTCTTGCAGCTGTAAAGGAAAGCATGCAGAGGACAATATAATGAATACCACAGATAATTTATGCCAGTTACTTAAAAATATGTATTTTAAGCAATTTAAAAAAACAAAAAACAAAATGATGCTTTTCATTGTACATAGTTTGGTACACGATTATTAGGGGTTAGCAGTCTGTTCACTTAGAGGTTGACATGAAAGTGCAGCTTTTTCTGTATAATCTCTAAGTTTAAAACCTGAGATCTAGATACAAGAAATACAGAAATAGGCATGGAGAAATGACTGCTACCTGCATGACGTATGGTTGAATGGCCTCCTCCTGGCTGCACACTGACATGGAGGATATTTACGTGCGGATGTCACCTCTTTGGGAATACATTCACATTTTTCAACGTCAATTTCACAATCCTCTTTCTTTGTTTTGGAAGGAAATTCTGCTGAACCAGAAGGGCAACAGACTGTTAATCCTCATACTCGGTCCCTCCTACATTGATCACCTCTTCTGTGAAATGTATTTTTTTTTTAAAACTTAATGCTTTCTCTCATCCAAAACGTCTAGAAGGTAATTACTGAATAGAGTTGCTTATTGCTCCACTGCCCCGACCCACAGACCTGTCCACTATGCTCCCAATGCACAGCGTAGTGCATTACATTAAAAACACAGTGCATTTGAAAGCAGAGCAGTGAAAATCTTTTGAAATCTTACACTCCTAGAATTTAATCCATGAAGAAAACTTTAATCCAAGAACTAGCCTGTCGGCATGGTAGTGTGAATCCGTGTTCTGAGGTTTACTGAAGTATTTACAATCACAGAGTTCCAAGCAATATGAAATTCAAATAATCTCAAAAATGTTGGCAAATTAAGCGTAGACAGACAAAAGCAATAGTAAACCAAGGGCAAGGCAAAGAAAAAACCCTCAATGTTAAAATGATCACAAAGGAAATGCTGCTTAGAAATTACACAAGAGGTTGGAATGAAAGCATGCAAGATTTCTAGAGCTGAAGATGTTTGGTCCAGATGCTCCCTGTAAAAACACTGTGATGAGCAATGCGATTAGGGAAGTCAACAAGTTCAACGAGTGCGGATTCAGCCTCCAATGTAACCAGACAGAACATTCACTTGCCCTTATGCTTGGAGTCACACATAGTCCACAAGCTACTTCCAAAGTCTCAGCGCCAAGTTTCACCTCCTGTGGTATAGGGACCTCCAGAGAATTGGGCACATACCTCAATGGATGTCCACCAGTAATGAATTTTTATATAGCAGTGATTGAAAGCCATATCTTGAGTTGAGCATGGTAGACATACTACTAGCTAATTGCAAACTGCTCTAGGAAAACATGCTTTATTGCTGGTTTAGTTGCTTGTGCTCTGAAAACTTTGTCCATTACTGAGGAGGCTGTTTGACCTTGACCAATTTGATTTCTTAAATCGTATTTCCTGAGGGCTTTCTTGAGGGCTTTTATCAATGCATTGGTTTATTGTGTTCTATGAGCCAGGTCCATTGGTGAATATGAAGCTGAACCATGGAAATAAAGTGCCAGTGCCACCCTTGACATACTCCAAGTTTCTATGGTCAGTGAGGCTGATAAATAGATGGTCTGCACCTTCAATATCTACATTGTTATAAGGCTCCCGTAGAACCCAGAAACTCATTATTTCTTAAATTCTCAACTCAAGTTCCTTTTCAGAAGACTTCATGTTTAAAAGAAGATGCCACTATGACCACGTAGCTCCAGTGCAATTTCCTGAAGCATATACTTCCACTATGAATGGTAATGAGGCATCTGGGTGTTTTAGAATGAGGGCATGGGTGAATTGCTTCTTCAAGATGCAGTTTTTGCTTATTTGTTACACTTCAAGACACCTGATTTGCCCAAAACAGAGAGATTGAGTGTGAAATCTATAAAGGAAAATCAGTAACCCAGTTCCCTACGTGTTTTATGGTTGCAGTGCTTATGATGTAGCTGAAGAACGCCAGCCTATCGTGATCGACGATAGTGTCACTCTTGTGCTCTGTGTTGAACATCTATGGAGATACTTATCGTTTTTTTTTTTTTATACTAAATTAGCCCTGATAAACGACACATTTCATTTTCTTAATTATGTCCCTGTTCATTCCACGCACGGAAGCCTAGCACTGCTTAATGTCTTTGGCAGGCCCAGACACGAGAAGCTAAGATGCATCCGAGAAAGATGTTTTGTTGTCTTGCTCTGAAGCTATTATGGTTCATGTAGGACTACAAAATTGGCTGACAGGAAACACATTTTACGAGATACAACAGCATTTTGTTAATCTTAAAGCTCTAGACAGCTAACTTTTCGACACAGATTTAATATTGTCCATGTTGAAAGCCATTACGATAGATGGAATCTACTGGTGATTCTCGATACTATCATTAATCATCTCAAGCATAGAGGGTTGTGAAACATGCACTATTTGAGATTTAGATACATGTGCTTTTCAGGTGGGTTATAGTGCCATGGCCACAGCTCACCATCTTTCATTTTTCTAAAGAAAAGCCTATAAAGGCAGGAGATATGTATAAACCCAAGTAGCAGTGCATCGTTTCTACAGGGCGCCCAAAAAGTCAGGATCCATTGGGAATAAATTTGGGCAAATACGTTGATCAAAATCTGCAAAAACATGATACAGTGGCAAAATGGGTAGACTATAAGGTTGAACATGTAGAGCATATGTTTTTGCACAAAAGTTTTGTGTTTTTACACAAAATTAAGTATATATATAGTGTTACTCTAATTGTATGTTCACCCTGTGAATAACAATATTTCACAATCAATGGCTATGTTTACATGCACATCAATATTCTGATATTAATCAGAATTTGGCAATATTCTAATTAGTATTGAGTCATGCTGTAAACGCTGCAATCCAATTGCTCGATTCAGATTAAGACAATATTCCGATTCCTCACCAATAAATTATGCCTGTTTTAATCAGAAATTTGTTGCATGTAAACACCTTATTCGGAAACTCCATTGAAAGGAGAGATATGCGCATACTCAGTCCACATGGAATTGTGGGTGCTAACAGATGCTTAGCTGTAGGTTAGGTATTTAGGAATAGCAACTCAGGCCTACTTACAACCATGTATACAGGAACATTCCAATGCCTGTACGCATATAAACATCATATTCGGAATATGGTTGCAACCTGAATATAGACCTTAAACGGAATTTGATGTGCATGTAAACATAGCCAATGAGTTGAGGCCATTAAGTGTTGCCAAAGACCACAGTCTTTCTTTTTAACAAAGAAAAGTATTTAAGGGCAGGAGAAGGGTATAAACCTGAGTAGAAGTGCTTCATTTCTATATTTCCCCAGTGGATAATATTTCACAACTTCTTCTTCTTCTTTCGGCTTTTCCCTTCAGGGGTCGCCACAGCGAATCATCACTCTCCATCACTCTCAACATCTTCAGCTCTGCTACCTCTAGCTCTGACTCCTGTCTCTTCCTCAGTCACACTGTCTCTAAACCATACAGCATGGCCGCTCTCACCACTGTCTTGTACACCTTCTCCTTGATTCTCGCTGATATTTTTCTATCACACAGAACTCCCGACACCTTTCTCCACCCATTCCAACCTGCCTGCACTCGCTTCTTTACCTCTTGGATAATATTTCACAACTAATCAACTAATATCATTAAGTTGATCGATATAGTGTAAGGGCCATAGACCACTGTCTTTCTTTTATTTTTTAATTTAAAAAAAAAAAAGCCTATAAGGGCAGGAGATGCGTATATAGCTGAGCAGTGCTTCATTTTTATATTCCTTCATTGCTAGCCTTTTCTGGAAGTGACAGAGGGAAGTGTTATGGAGTAGCACTGGGCGCAGTCCCACTGCCAATGAGAATGTAATTCTGCAGCTATGGCTTTATTAAACTCCTCAGCATGGTTATGGTGAGCAGGGGATACTTTTTTTTTTAAGTATCAGGGCTTTGACCAGTTGGTATGAAATTGGTTATCAAAGTTCCCTATTGCTCCACAGAATACTGGGGTCATGTGGGGTCAAGCAGGGGAGACCTACAAGAATGTGATTATTGGGGGATTGTGTTATTAGAAAAGAGATTGACCTGTGGGGTAGTACACCAGTGTGGATGTTCAGTGAATTGGTGTTTTCTGATGGTAAGAGGATGCATGGTTGGTGTTAGAGGAATTTTTATTTGTCTCATCACTTTCTCAGGTGATCAATGACCAGAAACTGGTGAAGCATCAGCTGCAATCAATGGAAATAATAAGGACAATGACAAACAGATGGTCACAGCTCTTTCTATTTTCCACAAGGGAAAACTGTGCATTCATCTTCTCTTGTGTCTTGGTTTGGGGACATAAGTGGCTCTCAGCATAGAAATAAGCATCATCACCACATTGAAGGCAGGGTCCTTTCTTCACACTGTATTTCTTCTCTTTTTACTATAATCTTACTTGGCAAACCTCAAAAACATTCTCCTGGCACAAATGGATCACTTGGAAAATGCACATGTACTTTATCTGTCCAGAGGCAGACCTGAAACAACTGTGACCAAGAGAGGTGGTCATTGTTGTTAGGCAATGTGCAGTTTCATTCCACTTGGTCTCCATTCTTCATCAGTGGATTATTGAGCTGGATTGGCTTGTATGACGATTTGACATGATCCTGTATTTGGCCATTTTGTTGCTGTTGGACTGAGAACAAGCTGTAACTGCTCAGCAGCAGTCTTATTCAAGATAAACACGGTTACACTGAGCATTTTAATTGAGCAGTTAATTAAAGCGTAATTGTAGGAAGACTACTGCACAAATATTTTCAGTGTTCTTTCTGGGTCTATTTAAAAACCTAAATTTAAGAGAAAATAAACCCAAACATGAGCACTACTGTATTAAACCGTGAATTTGAAATTGAACATGAACGAGTAACTAAATCTTGAACAAGTATTATGCAAGTATTATGACTTACTGACTTTAGTTTCGAATCCAGTAGCTACACTAAACTAAACTGTGATAGAAAAACTTTTATGTCAGATAACTCAATCCAGATTTACTAATCAACTTCTCAGGTTTGTTTGAAGAATGAATCTAGATTGATCACAAATCTGTGCGGTAAGGCTTGCGGTGGTGGCTTGTGTGTTTACATCAACACGGAGGGTGCAAGAACTCAGTGCTAGTTTCTAGTTTCTTATTATTGCTCATCGCTGGTGTAGTTTGTGACTGTTAGATGCAGACCATTTTATTTACCATGAGAATTCACCACTGTCCTTATAATCGGATTGTACATTCCCCCCCATTCTAATGCTAAGGAGGCACTTTGTGAAATGTATGGGGCTATTAGCAAACTGTAGAATTCACACCCTGACAGACTGTCTATTTTTGCTGGAGATTTCAACCATGCAAATCTCAGGTCAGTGCTCCCTAAATTCCATCAGCATGTGGACTTTGCAGTGAGAGGGGAGAACGCGCTGGATCTTGTTTACACAAACATACCCAGCACATACTGGGTGAAGCCCCGCTCCCACCTCGGCTACTCAAACCACATCTCTGTTATGCTAATTCCAGCATACAGCATTCCAAACCGGTTCTGATGCAGGTGAAAACCTGGCCAGCAGGAGTAATCTCTGCTCTTCAGGACTGTTTTGAGCACAATGACTGGCACATGCTCAGGGAAGCAGCAAATGATGGTGACTTCAGCAACTTGGAGGAATACATGGCATCAGTGACCAGCAGGTGCACTGATGACTTCACTGTCTCCAAGATCATCACCACAAGCTCCAACCAGAAGCCGTAGATGACCGCAGAGGTGTGTGCGCTGCTGAGGACTCAAGACTCCCCCTTCAGAGCAGGCAACAAGGCAGCCCTAAGAACAGTGAGAACCAAACTGGCCCAGGCAATCAGAGAGGCAAAAATTTGCGCACACGCACAGAGAAGCCACAGCCACTTCAAGGCCAGCGGAGACACGCAGCGCATGTGGCAGGGCATTCAGGCCATCACCAACTACAGGACAACACCACCTGCCTGTGACAGTGATGACTCCCTTCCAGATGCAATGAACAACTTCTCCACTTGGTTCGAGGCACAGAATGACGAGATGGCAAGGAAGACCACCCCTCCTCCCAATGACTAGGTGCTGTGTCTAACCACGGCTGGTGTGAGGAAAAGTCTACACAGAGTTAACCCACAGAAGGCTGCTGGACCAGACAACATTCCTGGCAGAGTGCTCAGAGAATGTGCAGACCAGCTGGCGGATGTTTCATAGACATCAACACCTCCCTAGGTAGCGTTGTCTTTCCAATGTGCTTCAAGGCCACCACCACTGTCCCCCTTGCCGAAGAAGTCCTCAGTGTCCTGCCTCAATGACTACTGTCCCATTGCACTCAGACCCATCATCATGAAGTGCTTCGAGAGGCTGTTCATGAGGCACATAAAGACCCTGCTGCCACCCTCACTGGACCCCCTGCAATTCGCCTATCTTCCCAACCTCTCAACAGATGACGCCATCTCCACCACCCTCCTTCTGGCCCTCACCCACCTAGACAAAAAAGACACATGTCCGAATGCTGTTCATAGACTTAAGTTCAGCATTCAACACAATCATTCCTCAGCACCTGGCTGGAAAGCTGAACCTGCTGGGCCTGAACACCTCCCTCTGCAACTGGATTCAGACCTCAGTCAGTCTGGATTGGGAACAGCATCTCCAACAGAACCACCTGGGGCCCCCCAGGGCTGTGTGCTCAGTCCATTGCTGTTCAGCAACAGCTAACAGACTGGTGTGGAGCCAATAACCTGTCTCTGAATATGGACAAAACTAAAGAGATGGTTGTTGACTTCAGGAGAGCAAGGAGTGACCACTCTCCACTGAACATCGGTAACTCCTCCATGGAGATCATCAAGAGCACCAAATTTCTTGGTGTTCAGAAGCCCAGCAGCATCTCTCTACTTTCTGCGAAGGCTGAGAAAAGCCCATCTCCCACCCGACATCCTCACCATGTTCTACAGAGGGACTATTGAGAGCATCCTGAGCTACATCACTGCCTGGTTTGGAAATTGCACCGTCTTGGATCACAAGACCCTTCTGTGGATAGTGAGGACAGCTGAGAAGATCATCGGGGTCTCTTCCCTCCATTACAGACATTTATAACACAAACTGCATCTGCAAAGCCACCAGGATTGTTGATGAACCCGTGCAGCCCCCACAAAATCTCTTCACCCTCCTGCCATCTAGCAACCGGTACTGAAGCATTCGGGCCTTCTCAGGAAGACTCTAACAGTTTCTTTCCCCAAGCCATCAGGATCCTCAATACTCAGAGACTGGACTGACAACACACACACACACTGAACTCCATACCACTCTCTTTGCAATTTTTGCACATTGCTACCTGCATTTTTGCTGCTACAGTATTTATAAAATATTGTATATAATTTTTTGTCACTAGTTGTACTTTCTACCTGGCTGCTACACCAATAACTGCTACGTCCATATATAGTATAAGCTTATCTGCTGAATACTATGTCATACTATATTATGTTTACATTTACAACAACTTATAAAATTAGTTATTTAGTACTTAAGAGTTAAACTTATAAAATTATATTGTTACTCTTTTGCACTGCTGTTATATCTGATTCACTTTCTTACTAGAACTGTGTACTAGTCTGTGCTGCACTGTCTCTTACTGTGCCTATTGTCCTGTATGGTAGTCACTGTAATGTCTTGTGCTGTTTGCACATGCTTGCACATGCACTTTATGTAGAAATGTGTACTCTTGTAGTTCTGTGTTGTTTTATGTAGCACCATGGTCCTGGAGGAACGTCGTTTCATTTCACTGTGTACTAAACTAGCTGTATATGGTTGAAATGACAATAAAGCCACTTGACATGACTTGACTAGTAAATATGACATATGCCATATGACATAGCTGCTCTCAGGATTAAAATGATCTGAAAGTAAACATTCATTCATTTATCTTCAGTAATCATGTAATCCTAGTCAGGGTTGCCATGGATCCAGAGCCCTGGATGAGATGTCAGTCCATCACAGGGCACCATACACACACAGGGCACAACTAAGGGCAATTTAGCAGAGCCAGTCTGCCTATCTGTATGTTTTTGAATGGTGGGAGGAAACCAAAGAACCCAGAAGAAACCCAGAAGAAACCCACACGAACACAGGGAGGACATGCACAACCCTGCACAGACAGTAACCCAAGCTCAGGATAGAGCTGGGGTTGCTGGAGCTGTGAGGTGACAATGCTACCCACAATACCACCCAAGAATATTGTTGCTAATAAAATATAATTTAGTTAAATGTTTTGTAACACTGTTGCAGTTTCATTAAGAAATAGGCGATTTTGCTCCAAACTGAACATAAGCGTTACAAAAGCAAGATAAAACTTGAATGTTCTTTAACCAACATTTAGGGAATTTCTTTCTGAATTATTTGTCATTATATAACTGATGCCAAATATAACTAAAATGCAAATGAAAGTGAGCTGGATGCTTTTCTGACCTTGTTTGCTATAGGGATAAGGTACACACCGATCCTCCAGGCAGTCCCATATCAGCCCTCGGTCACATAGTCGTCTGGAGTCTTCTGACTGGCGAATGGGAAAACACCTGTAGTTGGATTTGCGTGCACACACATACACACACGCGCACACAGAGAAATGAGTTCAGTGATGAAGCTTGGCACACCACACATGTGACACTGTGCTGACGATAAGGGGCTGGGTTGTGGATGTTCACAGCCTTAATTGGTCTACGTTTAGAAGATCTCTTCCAGAAACAAACTGCCTTAATGAAATTACTATTCCCATTTACTATTACTTTGTCATGTGGATCTGTCAGATTAAGAAATCTATCTGAAATGATTGTTAGGCCAATTGTCAGACCTATGTAAAATTTCTAGCATCTCTTGGTGAACATCTATAATAAAAATCAAACTCAAACTCATTAGACCATCTATGACGCCAGTGATGTAAAGGAACAGTGTTAATTTGAGATAATGAAGCCGGTACTGACCCACTCTTCCTGTGGGGCAGAGCATGTCTGCGAATCATCTGCGGTTCCTGGCATTTACACTCTGTGTGGTTAGCTACTCTGATCAGCATCGGCTCAGGCCCATATTTAAACGGCACCACACTCAGAAGCTGAAAGGAACAGACCCAACAACATTCATGCTACTAATAACCAATGGCAACAATACTATTACTTTTAACTATAAAAATACTTCCTAAAGCGTTAACACCTGTATAACACGTTACACAGATTAAACAGATAAGATCACTAAGATGAAAATGCCAAGCTGGTCATAACATACCTGTAAGATAGCTTTATCAGTTTGGAAAATCCTTATAGACAGTTGAACTATGCCTAAATATGCTGGTCACAAATTATTTGCTCCGTTCACACCCAAGGGGAAATGTAGAATAGCCAATCTATCTACTGGCATGTTTTAAGGAGATGGGAAGAATCCAGAGAACCCGGAGGGAACCCATGTGGAGCCGGAAAGAACATGCAACACTCCACACAGCCAGTAGCCCAAGATCAGGATCACATCAGGGACCCAGGAGCTGTGACGTGGCAAGGCTAAGCCATCATCCTTACAGTTTTCGGTAAATAAGAACCTGCTATTTATTATTTGCAGTACTGTGCAAAAGTCTTAAACTCCCTATTTTTTTTTAATACAAATTTTGTTATAGATATTTAATTTGTGACTTCTGCATTACTGAGACAGTCCAAGAACATTTTTCAATTTCCAAACATTACTTTTCCAATGAAAAAGTCAGTGCTACAGAAAAAAGTTTGTACGGCAGTAAAGAAAGCAACATATTACATAATACAGCACTTTTCAGACAAAAACCATAATGAAGTCTGACATGGTTGAACTGCAAAAACAAAAGCAAGTGTGATTCCTTATCAATTCAGTATTGACTTGCAATTCAACTTGGGCTTGCACTTGAATCTTTATATATATATA
>CM074940.1:13597335-13617680 GCA_037576815.1 Pangasius larnaudii
TTTTTTGCTGCAGCGCCTGGGGAGCAGTTGGGGGTCCGGTGCCTTGCTCAAGGGTCTCACCTCAGTCGTGGTATTGAAGGTGGAAGAGAGAACCCACGACCTACGGGTTACAAGTCCGACTCTCTAACCATTAGGCCACGACTGCCCCATTTTTGCAGCAGTTTTCAGAACAGAGTGAAAGTTCTTTTTTGGGATGCACAAATATATATATATATATTTTTTAAATTTTCTTCAACAGATTAAAAAGGGCATGTTCAATGTGTTCAAAAAAGGAGAGCAAGCACAATTTCACTAAACTGCAGGTTCATTTATTGGTAGATAAATTAAAAAAAGGTAGCCTTTATCGCGACCTATACAAGTACGTCACAGTAAAATATATAGTTAATATAGCTGGATGATCTTACTGCAGGGATGATATATGTCACTATTGCATCTGTTAGTCTTTTTATAAATTATTTTTCCATGAACCATGAAGATGGCGGTGGCTGTTCTTCCTTGGATAGGCTTAGGACAGTTTTGCCTTCAAGTCTTGCGCATTGAACAGTTGACTTATAACTTCAACAAAAATAGACTTCAATTTAAAACTCTAATGAATTCAGAAATGACTGATGCTTATACTCATAAGCTGCTCATAAGTTTCTGTTTATACAATTGCACTTTTTGACTATATAGAAATACACTTGTACAAGAGAAATGATTTATAATCGCACTATCCAGTGTAATCCAGATGAGGACGGGTTCCCTTTTGAGCCTGGTTCCTCTTAAGGTTTCTTCCTCATATCATCTCAGGGAGTTTTTCATCAGGGATAAATTTATAAATTTAAACTTTATATCCAGAATTTACATAGTTCTGTAAAGCTGCTTTGTGACGATGTCCATTGTTAAAAGCGCAACACAAACAAAACTGAATTGAAACTGAATATTTGTATGCGCAACAATAATATTTATTTTCTTTCAACTGCATTTATATCGCACCCAGTGTTCCTGGGAGTGGCTCGGCATCCACCACAACCCTGACCACGATAAGTGAGTGAGTCAGCATTCAGATGCTAGACAAGCTACACTTAGTGAATGCAACCACAAAGGACTCATCAAAAAAAAAACAACAACAACCGTAGCTCACTTAACGAATGCGCTAGCTACATGTTACCTAGTTTGGGTTTGCAAACAAGACCTAAGACATCTAAAACAGCACATATACTTATTATATACTTCAGTATCCACAGCCTTAGCACTTCTTGCCTGTTCCTTTAAAAGTCTGCGGCAGATAATTCATTGTTATTTTCAGTCAGTCTTTAAACGTTTTAGGGAGTTAATCTATAATGCACCAGGAATAAGCGGCAGATGTTTCTGCATTTACTTTGTCATCGGTCATGAGAGAGATCTGCTCAGAACAGTTGTCTCCTTCTCTTTCCTATACAAACCAGCATCTGGAA
Source organism: Pangasius larnaudii (assembly GCA_037576815.1). NCBI lineage: Eukaryota > Metazoa > Chordata > Actinopteri > Siluriformes > Pangasiidae > Pangasius > Pangasius larnaudii. The sequence goes on from CM074940.1 coordinate 13,598,772, forward strand.
CAAGACACAAACACAGATCACAGATCATCCTTTGAGAACAGCCCACCCTAAACAGCTGGGACACGCAATCCGTGGCTGGAACATGAATCCATTAGCTCAGCGTGTGGAACACATTTCCCCTTGGACCTGTTTAGATGTGCGAGAAAAACGAATGGACTAACTCATTGACCAGCAGTTAGGAAATTAGCCAACAATTCAGTATGAATTGAGTTTGCCTATGCTTTTGCACAATCCCTGTTGACAAATGGAGATACGCAAGAGCCAGGAAATAACAAGCGGCAACCATTTTTAAGCTTTTGGAGTTCATCCCGATCAGACATTCATGATCTCCCAGCTTCAGATCAACTCATGACTTTATTATTAAAGGTTTAAGGAGCTAAAACAGGCATGGTGAAGCCTTTTGAAACTGAGTAAAGCATGTGGGAGCAGTGCTGTGGCCATCTGCGATTCTGAATGAAAGCCCATGAAAAAAAAAAATTGATTAACGCTGATCCCAGACTCGTGTTTAATCCAAGAAGCACGGCGTATGGTTAGGGGATAAGGGTGAAAATGGGGTCAAAGACACAGGAGCCATATTGCCACTTCACAACATGACAAAAAGTTACAGAAAGTCTTACTAAAAAAGGAGTAGATAGCAAGGTTACAATTAAAAAAGTAAACAAGACTAAACCTCAGCCTAAAGCCACACTTTACTTCCACTTAAGTCTTAAAATGTGAGGGCCCTGGGGGCATGCCAGAAACAAAACCCAGCACAATGGCTGCCAAAGCCAAACCTCTGTGAGTGCCATCTGCTCTGTCCAAAATACCAGCAAGACCTCTAATGAGTCTGACACCACTGCCACAACCTCACCGAAACAAGCAGGCCAAGTCCTCACTCCATCATCAGTCAACACTATATCCTGCAAATTAAACAGCTTCAAAGCAAATAGCAATAACGGCCTGGCGTCCAGTGTGTTTACTACATGCTGGGTGGATCTGACTTGGACAAGAGAGCACGCACAGAATCCTGTCATGCATCTCTGAGAAGGGAAAGTCATGGGTGAAGCAGCTGAGTTTTCAAGGGATGGGAGGAAAAGAAAAGGAACAGACAAAGAAAGAAAACAAAACAAAACAAACAAACAGAAGAAAAGAGAAAAAGAAAAAAAAGAAAAGGGAGTTATCCCTATAATTACATTTAGGTGGAGACCTGGCATTATCACATGGGAGTGTTTAAAACATTTCTGCTAGTACTCATAGGCACATGGATCACACACATGCACACCACTGACGGAGAGCATAGACACAATGTAAACATGACCTCTATCTACTGTATGCGTTACAGATTATGCAGCTAACTTCACACCTTGGTTTAACACACAGCCATTTGTTTCGTACATTTGTAAACATGCTTGCAAGCACTAAAACCATCTGTTTGCATATTAATGACCTGGAAATAAGTGTCTCATATAAAACCATATGGGTACTTGCAGCTGAAAGTTGTTGTAGGAAGGCATGGCACACCCGAATTTGCACTGTTTGGGGAATGTGTTCACATAAAATCCATAGAGAACCATTCTTTTTACAGTGGGAGAGGGAAGACCAATGTGGCATCCCAGTGGCCTCACATCTATGTGTAGAGAATGATGTCAACAGCTATTTAGGTATCTAGTATTATGACAATCAACAATTAAAATATGCTTTCTGTGCATTCATTAGGATGAGGCATACAATAATACCTTGGCTACCACTACTGTTTTTAACACACCTACATAATTATCCTTTGTGGAAATCCTTGCCTCCTACTACTGTCTCGTTTTCAGTAGTATGACCCTATGTTAGATGACCCTAGAAGCCCAAGGGAAGTAGTTAACCTCATTATGGACTTCAGATGGCAGAACTTGTTCAGAATACACTGCAATCTGAGGGATATTCCAGTGGCCTGTTAAAACAGAGTTCGGACAAATCCAGAGTTTTTCATTCCAGAAACAAGATAAGGGTTTATCGAGGTCAGTTACTATGGCAGCTTTCACTGTGAAACTAATGTGCTTGATACTAGGTTTACCAGCACTAAACTGAACTAGGTTTTAAGCACCAGAAATTGGCTCAGCTTGCTCTTGACAGCTGTCGGAAGAGGCGTTACCTTTAACAGAGGATTCAATACATACTGACGTACATTTTACAGCTTTACATTGATTGAGGCCCAATTATCCACTATAAGTAATCGTTTATTAATTAAATATTTCCTGAATAATCTGATATGTGATCACTAAACAAAATGAATTTTCATTAGTCTTATATTTATTGCATGCATCTAGACTTTAATAAGCCCTGTGGTTTCTTAATCATGAAAGTAAGTTCCACGGAATCACAGGGCTGACAGTCAAATAAAAACCTGTGGAAAGGCTACAGGCAGTGACCTATAACCATTTTTCAGGATGTTCAAATGTAAAGGGAGGACGTCTATGAAAGCAAGATCTTTGCACAGTAGCTAATAATGGTGTTGTAATAATAATAATAATAATAATAATAATAATAATAATAATAGTGGCTAATAATGGCATTATACAGTACAATGTGAACTCATGATAAGGATTTAGTAATAAGTTCACTTTATACTGTACAGTATATAGTACAGGCTTCCCTTCTCATTCAACAGGAGAGATTATTCTGTCCAGGAATCCTTCCACCTGCCCACTGGATAGCATCCCTTTCATAATGCTCCAGACCATCTCAAAAGACCTCCTCTATTATTAATGACTCGATAACATCTGGTCATATACCCACTGCATTCAAGACAGCAAGAGATATTCCCATACTGAAGAAACCCACTCTGGATATCTATGACATCAGCATGTCTCTCCATCTTACCCAAAGTTACCTCCAAGATCCTGACCAGTCTGGCTTCAAGACGGCGCACTCCACAGAAACGGCCTTGTGGCAGTTCATGTTACTAGATGAGCCAAACTGCCATCAGTCCTCATCCTCCTCAACCTTATTGACTTCAATACAGTCAATCACAAGACTATCCTGTCCATCCTCACAATTCTTGAGTCATGAGAATTCATAACACAGCATGGCAATGGTACGCTACTTCTCGGGAGGGATGATCATATCAGGTGACATGAAGAGGATCCATTCAATTCAATTTTATTTATACAGCGCTTTGAACAATGAACATTTTCACAAAACAGCTTTACAGATATTCATTTATAAAAATTTTATTTATCCCTAATGAGTAAGCCAGAGGTGATGGCAAGGCATCAGCATCAGCTGAAACTAAATCTCAGCAAGACTGAGCTGCTATACATCCTTGGAGATGCATCCTGCTGCCATGATCTTCTGAGCTCCCTGGGCAACTAGCAGATCTCACCATCTGTCACTGCACACATCCTTGGGGTAATCCTGGGGCAACCAACAATCCTTCTCACCTTACATCGCTTAACGGACTCCCTCATGCAGGTTTCTCCTTTATAACATCAGGAGTATCCAACCATTTCTATCCACAGAGACAACTCGGGTGCTTTTTCAGTCCCTTGTCATTTTGAGACTGGACTAATGAAACTCACTCCTTGCAGGTCTGTCTCTATGCACCATACGACATCTACAACTAATCAAGAATGCAACTGCACAACTTGTTTTCAACCTCCCGAAGTTTTCCCACACCGCCCCATTGCTAGGGTCCCTCCATTGGCTTCCTGTAGCTTCTTGTAGATTTAAAACACTGATGCTTGCTTAAAAAATCAACCTAATTATCCTATCAATGCCTAATTACCTTAAAGCACTTATCACACACCACATTGTGCACCATGCTCCCTCAGTGCCTCTAGCACTGCTCAGCTAGACCCACCATTTCACCGGGTACAAGGAAGATATGTATCAAGATTCTTCTCTGTCCTGGCACCCAAGTGGTGGAACAAAATTCCCCTGGCTGTCCAAACAGCTGGGTCACTGTCTGTGTTCAACAAAGATTAAAGACGTACCTCTTCACCAAGCACTTAAATTAGCAAAAAATCCTTGTCTTGTGTGTGGTTTTTTGGGGGGGTCTAAACTCTACCCCCCTTCAGTTTACCAAGAGACAAAAGATAAATGTTGATATACCTAACATTTTTGTTGCCACCTGTGTGCTGGTTGGCTCTGATAATGCCATCAGTTAAAGAACACCCACTGCTCTGTGACGGTGCCAGCAACTCTGCTTGTACAGGCTATGATGGAGGTGGTGATGACCCCCTACCCATTTTATGGGCCTCAGCCTCCTTGCTGATGGCTACATAATTAAACTAAAATAAGACAAGTTCTGAAATTAGGTTTCAGTTAAGGGCAAGGTGCAGATATACACACCGATCAGCCATAACATTAAAACCACCTGCTTAATATTGTGTAGGTCCCCATTGTGCTGCCAAAACAGCTTTGACCCATCGAGGGATGGACTCCACAAGACCTCTGAAGGCGCGCAGTCGTATCTGGCACCAAGACGTTAGCAGCAGATCCTTTAAGTCCTTTAAGTTGCGAGGTGGAGCCTCCATGGATCAGACTTGTTTGTCCAGTACATCCCACACATGTTTGTTCAGAACTGGGGAATTTGGAGGCTAAATCAACACCTTGAACTATTTGTCATGTTCCTCAAACCATTCCTGAACAATTTTTGCAGTGTGGGAGGGTGCATTATCCTGCTGAAAGAGGCCATTGCCATTAGAGAATACCGATGCCATGAAGGGGTGTACTTGGTCTGCAAAAATGTTTAGGTAGGTGGTATGTGTAGCACCTAATGTAACATCCACATGAATGCCAGGACCTAAGGTTTCCGAGCAGAACATTGCCCAGAGCATCACACTGCCTCTTCCCATAGTGCATCTTGATGCCATCTCTTCCGCAGGTATGCGACACACACACACACCCGGCCGTCCACATGATGTAAAAGAAAATGTGATTCATCAGACCAGCCCACCTTCCATTGCTCCATGGTCCAGTTATGATGCTTGCATGCCCATTGTAGGTGCTTTCATAGGTGGACAGGGGTCAGCAGGGGCACTCAGACTGGTCTGTGTCTATGCAACCCCATATGCAGCAAGCTGCGATGCGCTGTGTGTTCTGACACCTTTCTATCATATCCACCATTAACTTTTTCAGCAGCTGGTGCTGCAGTAGCTCTTCTGTGGGATCAGACCAGACAGGCTAGCCTTTGCCCCCCACACCTATCAGTGAGCCTTGGGCACCCATGACCCTGTTACTGGTTCACCAATTGTCCTTCCTTGGATCACCTTTTGGTAGGTACTAACCACCGTATACCGAGAACACCTCACAACACCTACCGTTTTGATGTTTCTCTGACCCAGTCATCTAGCCATCACAATTTGGCCCTTTTCAAAGAAAGGAGACCCAGCACAAACTATTAAAAGTTAACTATTAAGAGTTCAGGCAAAATATTACTTCTGAACTACTGAAAATAGTACCAAGGCAATTCACTGTTTTTTTTGTTTTTTTTTGTGAAAATATAAAACTATCTTCAAAATATGATATGTTCATAGTTTGGAGCAGCAGTCCATGACCATAGATTTTGATGAGGCAGGACAAAATTAATCATGACATAAACTTAAAGAAAATTAAGTCGTGAGTAACCCTGTAATAGGTAGTTGAGAGTCGACAACATACATTCATCCAGCACACGGTCTAGCAGCTCATTTTGAGAAATTTTAGACATACCTTTGTACAAATGTGTTTGATACAGCAGGTGTGCTTCCCATCAAGGCACTCACAGGAGAGCTAATATCATTAACCAGGATTGCCAGGTTACAGCAAAATTTCCAGCCCAACTACATCTCAAAATCCATAAAAAAAAGACCTAGCCCAAAAAATCAGCCACCAGAAAAGGACACATTTTTCTTTTTTCTTTGCCTTTGCATGTGAAACAAGGTCACTGTGTTACACATGTATTTCTCATGTATAGACATTATCCACTCTATAAGCCCCATTCTTACAATACAATAGAAATGTACATCATAAACACATTGTCTGCACATACACTGGTGCCTTTGTCAATTTATTAGTTTTAATTCCAATTATTTGCTCTAAAACAATATCTCGAAGGCCGCAGAGTATTTTTAAACTTGGTCAATTTGGTGTAAAAACCAGGACTGCTCCTTCGCTAAAAATGTTCATACACAGTGTGATACTTGCTCCAAACTGGGCCTCTATTGGTGTTTGTTGCACTTCCCATTTTTGACCAATAGGTGCAATAACTCCTCTATGGAGCTAAATGGGGCAGTGAGTGTGCTGCCCCATTATTGTGATAGATTTAGAAAGGTGAGCAAATTGGCTCGACGGAACATCTGTCAAATCTCGATCATGAAAATTCAAATCTGCTGCAGGTGTGGATGAGTAATGTGAGGAATTTGGAAGAATTTGGAAGAAGTGATTGGATTTTATCCGGTGTCATGGTTGTCTGAAATACCACCCCTAACCATAACCTTACAATTTTTATTTTTTTTATGTAAATCATCCAATTTGCTTATGTCAGAAAGCTTCCCACAACCGATCCACTGGAACTAAGGTTCTATGACAGGGTCATAGGAATATTACTAAAATATAGTCTTTATTACTTTATGTCTCAACACCATTATTAGCATTAAACACTTAATTAGGCTGTTTATATCCTTTACCATGCAGGCAAAAATATTCGAATCTATAGCCTACATAAATGAGGGATTTGAAATACGGCTCTGAGCATTCTCCAGCTGCAGACTCGGAGCCCCTGCAGACCACATGTGGCTGAAATGAATGAATTCTGTCTATCCTCCATCTGAGTAGCAGTGAATTATTCTGACATGTGAAAAAGTAGACCACATGCACTGCTCACTATAATTAGGCTTTTCTAAAAAAAAAAAAAAAAAATCCTACAAACAGTTCGGGTCTGAAATGCATTAAATCCCCTGCACTTATAAAGACAGACAAGTGGATGGGAAATAAATGATATTTGTAATTAAATCAGTGTTTAATGGCAAATGAATGATGGGTCACAGCCTTTGTCTTTTACAAGCCAATGCACAGCTAATTAATCGATTAATAATACTATTCTGCATACAAGACTAGCATTAAGCATAAAAAGCAAACTCTAAAAGACTCAATGATGAAGCACTGAGCTTTCAGTAGAATCCTATAAGATCTTGTTTGGTACCATGTAAGCTCACCTGACATGCTTCATGTTCTATTATCCACAGACGTACAGTACAGCTTAGGGATAAGCAGAAATAGTGCTGTCTCCATATTATATAGTAACTAGCCAGAAGTTCAAATATGAAATAAAGAAGTAATATTATTAGTGTGCAAGTTAGGACACTTTCACGGTGACATTTGTTTGTAGCGTATTATTTCCCCCCCTCTACTAATGTTTACGTATACATCACTTTTCATTTTGAGCTCAAAATATATACATACACAATCGCTAATACACTAATTATAAATCTATGGCAATTAGTACTAAAGAAATGTATTTCTAACAAGATAAAAAGACCCACTAACTATGAATCCGGCCATGTTATGGGCCAGTATTAGTGTACACATGAATGAATTAAGGTGCTACGGTAATAGTTGGCTGGAGGCAAGAGTAAGAATTATAAACATTACTCACTCTGATCGAAGCCAGGACATCTGTCGCTAGCAGCAGTAGTCTGACATACGCAAGCAGCAGCACGTGAAGCCAAATGGAAAGCGGAGTCCGCATGTTGTACGTCTCCTGTTCTCTGGGGTCCAATCTACAGACAGTTTACTAATAAGAGCCAGTCCTCTTACACATCAAGGGAACACAGAATGTTCCTTAAGAAGTTTTCCAAGACCACACACACACACACACACACACTCAAGGTCACTCTTACTCTTTCACACATACACACGGACAAGTCAGATGGTTCCACTGATCAGAAGAGAAGAGTTGACACCTCAAGAGCCAAATGGAGTTTCCTTTCTTAATAAAGCTGAAGTTAAAAAAACAAACAAAAAAAAAAAAACAAGCCACACACATCTGGGAGTGCTTTGAATCTTCCTCTGTCGGAGGAGAAATCCCGTCCTTTCCTCTTCTGCTTCAATGATTCAACAGAAATGCAGGCTGGATATGGCATGGGTGTTCGGAGATGGCACCCCCCGGCCTTCTACGGATATCACCGCCGCATAGCGAGCAAACGTTCATGCGCGTGTGCGTGTGCAGGAGACGGAGCAATCCAGTGTGGAGCTCAGATCCTCCAGTCTGCGGCCACGTGCAAGCTGGTGGCAGACAGGCAGGGTGGAATATACGTCCCGTCCCGTCCCATCCCGTTCAAGCTGCAACTGCGCCAAGCTCCTCATTCGCTACTCATGCACACACACAGCAACATGTGGTTTTAAATGTGAACCAGACCACCACGCAGGGTGAGCACAGACAGGGAGGGGATGGGGTGATGGGGTGGAAGAGAGAAGAGAGGCTGGAGTCTGTATCCCAACCAAACACAGCGACGCTACGCAATAAGAGGCAGGGCAAGGCTGACTCACTTCTTCACATGGTGTATATGCATGTGTGTATGTTTGTTTTGCAGTGTCATTCTGTCATCTTGAAAATGGGTTTGAAACATGAGACGACAATTGGAGGTGGTTATGGTGCTCTTTAATGGTTTATAGGTGGAGCTGTTTGCGTTCGAGCTCCAAAACTTCACTCTAAACGCAATTATCTACGATCTTACATTTAAATGAAAGCAGTGCGATCAACAAACACAATGATCAGCCGTCACTGTAAAAAAAAAAAAAAAAAAAAAAGACCAAATCACCAAAGTAAATAAATGCAGGTTTTATATTATATTTGAAGCTAATAAAAGTGCTTTTCCAGTAACGTATATAAAAAGTCAACACATTTGTTTAGACAAACATTTACAATGGTCCACGTATTTTTGACTGCCAGTGTTTTGCTCTCTCAAATCCATTTGTGCACGTTCTGTAGTCCGTAATGGTTTGCTCAATCTCCTCCTCAGAGTTCATGACAAATGGGCCTATAGTGGAGAGACACAGATACAGGATATTACACATCTGTCTATTAACAGGGCCAACTTTTGCTCAACACCAGCACGCTGGATCTGAAACGACTGAGGAAAAGCAGCATTAAGCAGCGTTTGCTGATCCATACAGGAATCGAGGCTTCTTTTTTTTTTTTTTTGTACAGTTCCTTCAGCTTATGGGCTAAAATTATTTGGACAAAATATTTTGTCCTCAACTTGGCATTGTTCATGTACTTAGCTGTTAATCCTTTGTCATTGTGATCCACAGACATCAACACACAGATACTCACTGTTACTCTGTCAGGTAAGTAATGATGCCATTTTTAATTCCTGATCAATATAGGTACAGTCAGTTTTTGGAATTTATTCATTATCACTAAAAAAAAAAAAAAAAAAAAAAGTAATCCAGGTTCACTGTGAATAATAGATGCCCAAACTATTGCACACCTTCCACTATGTTTCACAGATTGATTAAAGTTATTTCTTAACCCCACTATTAACCTATTGTAGGGGCCTTGAAACTTTAGTCATCTATGACACCATTCTTGTGTTGCTAACCCATAACATTTTTGTGGCCTTACTGCTTAGTTGTGCAACTTCTGTGTGTGTATGCGTTATTTGTGTGACTGAGAGAGAGAGAGCTACTGGAAAACCAGAGTCAAGCTCCTTTTTGTGTTCAGAAATACAACCGATTCTGACTCTAGATTCTTATCAGTTTATCTTTGCTGCAAAGATCTTTTCATGGGCTCTCCTGGAACGCAAACGAACCATGCAATGACACACACTGTAATAAGCGACATGCTTTCATAAAATATCCAAATGGATATATGGGGTCACTTAATATAGACGTAAATACCCTCACGTTAAAAGGTACACTGTGTACTTTAACCTAATTAATCGTCGTTTCAATTCAAACCCAATATCCTGGACTGCAAAGCCAACAGAAATGGCATTTCTCTAATTAATTGATTCGGTTGATTGTGTGATTCTATTCTAGGACAAATCCATGGTTTATACACTAATGGTTTATTGTTGCTTTAACTGTACCATGCTGCACCACTGGTTCCTTGATAGGCTCTCCAGCAATCAACACGAAGCGTGCCTCCTCGACTGCCTGGCAACAACAAAAACCAGGTCAACTGCAAAATTGAATTCCATCACCAAAAAAAAAACAAAAAGTGAACTACAGTGTTGATAAACCTAAAGAAATTACTACTGCATTTGTACCTTATTTTCCACTTTGATACAGTCACCGTCCTCAAAAACCACAGTGTGGTGAGGTTCGACTTTCTTCTGCTCTTCTTCTGGCCCTAATAAATGGAAGTATAACACAGAAACCATGCATTTAAACAAATTATGCTTTTTTACATAACTTGTCATCAATACCTGGCACAGATGACCAACAATTCTTTCGGAAATGAGTCTTCCGCGAAACTTGGTGGAAGATGGTGATTAGAAGAATAATCAGGAAAAATATTTTTAGAGTGACCTGCCCTCCCTCTGATTCATGTCTTTGCTCATTTTTTTAGATGCTGAATGATTACGGTGGATGCTTTTTATCGGACACAGCTGCTCGACTTGTTTGCACTGAATGGTAATGCGGTGGTTTCTTGAAACAACTTCAACGTCAGGGCAGCTTTCATTTTTCCCTGTTCCAGATCATCTGCTAACAATTATGTCAATTATACAGTCAACAAAGTATACTCGAAGGACCAAATGTACAATCCTTTTATGTCAGTTGAAGAGAACCTGTGAGATTTGCTCATAATTAGTTAAAACACTTGAAATCGAGAGCACTACATCGATAATTATCAGATAACGTTTAACTGGAAGAGTTCCTGTTTTTGTCAATCATCCAAGCAGAACGTTTCTTATGCAAGACCGAAATTCTTCTTCTTTTTTTTTTTTTTAAATTGGAGCTGATAAAAGAAGTATAAACATGTTCTCCCTGTATTCAAAACGGAGCTCAGACAACATCTAAACATGCAAAGCCAGATTCATCTCACTGATGAAAATAATAACGCTTTCCTTGGAAGTTCAAGCAGAGGTTTTACAGTACAACAGTTCCTGGATACCGGCTCTTTGCGAAAACCTGACAATGAGACAATTACAGTAAAATAGACTATACTGCTGTTAAAGTATTACTCGATACAGAACTGGGTCATATTAAGACTTGACAGAAAATAATACGTAATACGAGTGTTGGACCGAGCTCAAGAGGGGCGTTGTTTTTCACGTAAGTCTCCACAAACTCGCCTTGGAAAATTCATCAACTAATGAGTGTGCAGACAATCCGCCTACAACCTGGAAAGCATCAAAACTAGCTCAATAAATCAACACTTCAAACAGTGCAATAGTAGCGGTTCCTCAGGCCAGGGGTGTGCGCTGTTGCCGTTGGAGGGAGATCACAAAGGCAACCTCATGGGTCCGTGTCCCGCGTCCAAGACCAGGAGAGAAAGTGGAAATCAAGATATACTCAAAATTGCAGGGAAGAAAACGAAGACTCTGATACCGGAATTGTGGGGGAAAAAAAAACAAAAAAACAACAACATAGACTCTGTATATTATGGATTTTACACAAAAGCTTTCTTGTGTCTGGACGCAAATGGAAATGTCGAAGGAAGTTTGTACTTACCAGTATGCACAATTCCCGTGAGCGTGTAGATAAAAGCGGTCCAACCTAGTCAGCAGAACAGAATACGTTTTCAATAGATTTCCTGCATATTTGGATTATATGAATATTAAAAAAAAAAAAAAATCTCTCTATGGGGTCGTGAGTGTGAATAATGCATTTACATGCCTGCAGCTCACTCTGAGAAATAACTGAAAGTCTTCTGAGGTCATTCTCTGAGGATACGTGTGCATGTGAATGAGCCGTTCATTTGCCACAGACAGCCTCATAACTATTACAAGGACATACAGTCAGTCTCGGTAATGCACAACAGAATCCTTGCGGAGTACTCTGGTGCTTTTTTTTTCTTCTTCTTTTTTTAAATGCTTCTTCATGGCTTAAGTTTGCAGGTGTGGGTTTAACACTGATGTGGCTGACCCTAAATGACATAATGAAAGCATATCTTTGGAAGCTGTAAAATATTTCTGTTTAGACATATTTGGCAGCTCTGTATCTATAATTTGAGAAATTATCCTGTAGGCTGAGGGTGTTTGGATAATAAGGGCAGTAAATTCCCCCTTGTGCCACCAAAACAGATCTGACCCGCTGAGGCACGGACTCCACAAGACCTCTGAAGGCGTGCTGTGGTATCTGGCACCAAAGCATTTGCAGCAGATCCTGTAAGTCCTGTAAGTTGCGAGGTGGGGCCTCCATGGATCAGACATTGTCCAGCACATCCCACAGATGCTCGATTGGATTGAGGTCTGGGGAATTTGGAGGCCTGAACTCACCCTGAACTCTTTGTCATGTTCCTCCTGAAAAAAAAAAACACAGTGTGGCAGGGCACATTATCCTGCTGAAAGAGGCCACTGCCATTAGGGAATACCGTTGCCATGAAGGAGTGTACTTGGTCTGCAACAATGTTTAGGTAAGTGGCACGTGTCAAAGTAACATCCACATGAATGCCAGGACCCAAGGCTTCTCAGCAGAACATTGCCCAGAACATCATACTGCCTCTGCCATCCACATGATATGAAAAAAAAAAAATGGTTGTTCAGACCAGGCCGCCTTCTTCCACTGCTGGTCCAGCTCTGATCTTCACGTGCCCATTGTGGGCGCTTTCAGGGGTCAGCATGGCCTGTGGCTACGCAGCCCCATACACAGCAAGCTGCAATGCACTGTGTGTTCTGACACCTTTCTATCTGTAACAAACTTCATAGACGGGCAAGAAGGAGGCACGCTCAAAGGTAATGTTTAATAATAAACAGAACTCAAACATAACAGAAACAAACGTAGCACCAACATAAAACATGCGTGCATCTCTCTCCCTCTCCCAGGCGTCTCCAGCCGCTCCTTTATCACTCTCTCCCACTGATAAAACAACTCAGTGCCAAGCGTGTCCTCACAACCTGGCCCCTCCCTCCCTCCCTCCCTCCCTCCTCCTCGGCCAGAGTCAGGCCTCTGGCCTGACATACACCCCTTCCTCCCAACTCGGGAGGAGCGGTGCTGCCCTCTAGGTTACATCCTTTGGCCGTCCAGCCCCCTATCCTGGGAGCGAAAGGAGAAGGGAGAGGAGGAAGGCAGGAGAGAGAAGGAGCGAGCAGGAGAGAAAGGGCAAGTGGGAGAGAGAAAAGAATAACACTTGTTCCCCAGTCCCCAGACACGCTGTCATCTGGTCCTCGGCCAGCCGGGAAGCGATCCCCCATGACGCTGGCACTGGACCTCCTGGCAGACAGCTACGGCGCCTCCCCTTTTCAGGCCGACGCCAGCGACGACTCCGTCCTCCGGCAACTGCTCCAGCACCACGATCCTCCCGCAGAGGTGAGGGCTTTCTGACAGTGCATCCCTCCTTTCGGCACCAATGTAACAATCTTCAAAGATGGGCAAGGAAGAGTCGGGAACCCCCAACCCTGGAGGTGCAAGTCAAACAGGCTAACCAGTAAGCCACTGTGCACCTCTCTCCCTCTCCCAGCTGTCTCCAGGAGCTCCTTTATCACTCTCTCCCACTGATTAGACAACTCAGTGCCAGGCGTGCGTCCTCAAAGCCTGGCCCCTCCCCCTTCCTCGTCACACTATCATAGCCTGCATCAACATTTTCAGCAGATTGTACTGCAGTAGCTCTTCTGTGGGATCAGACCAGACAGACTAGCCTTCGCTCTCCATGAACATCAACGAACCTTGGGCGCCCATGACCCCATCGCCGGTTCACCACTTTTGGTAGGTACTAACCACTGCATACAGGGAACACCCCACAAGACCTGCTGTTTTGGAGGTGCTCTGACCCAGACGTCTAGCCATCACAATTTGGCCCTTGTCAAAGTTGCTCATATCCATGTTTCCAACTTGAAAACTGACTGTTCACTTGCTGCCTAATATATCCCACCCCTTGATAGGTGCCATTGTAACAAGATAATCAATGTTACTCACTTCACCTCTCAGTGGTTCTAATGTTATGGCCGATCAATGTGTGTGTGTATATATATATATATATATATATATATATATGACAAAAATCTAACATTTAATTTAAGTAAATTTATTTTATGAAATTAAAAGTATTCATTTAAACAAAACCATCTGTCACATTTATTGACAGTGCTGCATTTAGTACTTGGTGCAAGCTCCCTTTGCCAACAGACCAAAGGGTTCCATTAATTTTGGAGCTAATGGTAATTCTTTCTAGTTTGATCTCTAATATACAAGATTCTTTCTGCAGCGGTCTTCATTTACTGGACGTTGCAAGTCCTACAATCAGGGACCTGTGCATAAATCATTTCCCAGACGTTTGTGAACGTTCCCTTCCGAATGACCTTCAGGATGGCGCTTACACTCATAGCGTGAGTACTCTGGAAATTCCAGAGAAAAAAATAAAACCACAACATAAGACAACCACTCATTTCCCTACAGCTGTTTTTGTCTAAATGTAGACGTTGTCGTGCAGAACAGTAGTTTTTGGTAAGAAAGGCCATCCAGAGGTATATGATCATCAGTAAGCATACCCAAACGTTGGAAAGACTCGTAGCTGAGTCATAGCTATGAATTGCACCAGGAACCAAACTGACGTCTTTGAGGAAACACTGTTTTGACAGCGCTCACGATATGGGATAGATGTTTGTGTTGTCTATTCAAAAGTTGACGTCTATGGGGCATGTTGGACATGGGTGTTTTGCGGTTACGATAATCATTATACAAGCGTGAGTAAGGGTTTAAGGAGAGAGAAAAAAAATGTTGAGAGCTTCCTCATGTCTAAATTTTCATTCCATTGCTCTGCCGAAACTCTACAACAGTCATCGTGGATAGACATCTGTGAACAGCTGGCAACACTTTCATGAGATCTGTATTTATTGCCAGTGCTTGATGGGTATGTTAGGCCAAACACCACAGTTGCTGTTTTAACTTGTTCACTGAATTCTATCAGTACAGACACTGATTCTTACCCAAGGGTATTGGCTGCACGTGTTTTGCCCCGTCGCTGAGTTGGAAGTCAAGATAAACCGTTGGAGTTCTGGTGTAGATTTTTGACTAAAAAAAAAAAAAAAAAAGAATACAATAAGACATGAATAAATTGTTGCAAATATATTATAATGCCAAATAACCCATTTCCAGGATCAGTCGCCTAAATGTACTTAACACCCTGTTTTATCGCCATGACCGAATATCTGACTTTTTCCCAAGTCATTTTTAAGAAGTAGTAGCATGCAAACTGACTTCTCCAGTGAAAACAAGACAAATGAGAACTTTTATTAGATGATTCTACTGAAACAGCATCAAAGAAAGTAGCCCATTATTTGAAATTAAAAACGGACAGAAAACGTTCTTCACATTTCTATTCTGGTAGTAGCTTATGTTTTTATGGGGTTTTTTTTTTTTACTTTTTTTCTGGAGCTTTTTTCTGATTTATGGACATATATTCCAGTCCAGACCAAATATACTTTAATATGTTCCTAACTGGGTTTTTATTTTGTTCTAGTTTCCTAGTTATTTTATTTTTATTTATATTTTATGAAATGATAGTTTTGTCACATACATTGTTAGAAAAATGTTACTGGTTTTTTTATTGTCTGTGTCACCATGATGTTCTAGTAATAATAATAAGACCTTACTTACAATGGTCTAGAAATACTTTATCATCTCCCAGACAAAAAAACCTTAAAGATTGTGCTATTTCTTAACAGATGTGATAACAGAGTATAAGAGTAACAGTGAGCGTCTGGTTTCAGGCAACACTTGGCTGCTTGACTGACCTAATTTAGCTCGAGTCCTGGGTCATTTCCACTCGTTTCTGCCCTGGGGGACCCAGACTCAGCCACAATTCACATTTACAACATTAAAACCCTACTTCCACCCCCTAAAAGTCTGTTCCCAATTTCCTGCTTTTGTCTGATAAATGGGGGCGGGGGGCTGGCTGATGGCGTCTTACGCCTACAATTTCTAGATAAACTCGAGGGTTCCGAGTGAAAACGAGACGTTAGGGTTGATGTTTCCGGACCCAAGTTAGGATTTTTGATCCTCACCTTCACCCCAAGGGCTTCTCCCGAAATGACGGCCACGGTCACGCCATCTTTGCTAGGCTTGGGGACCTGTCTGCTCTTCAGTTCCTGGTACTGAGGTTCCACCATTTTATCTGCTTTTCGCAGGTTCACCCAAAGCTGAAGGCCCTGCATAGGCTCTTCTGATAGAGGCATCTCTGCATGAACCACACCACGTCCTGCAGTCATCCACTGCCACCACACACACACACACACATTTCAACTAACTTTCTTTTCTCTTTCTGGCTCATTCCTGAATTGGTTTAAGATTAAATTTGTTTAATTTAATATGACCAGGTCCCAAAAAAAACAAGCCGTGGCCAATTCTATTCCCTCTAATCCTAGAGTCAAGCTTCATAGTGGGTGATATTTGTCTGACTACACCCGATTCAACTGTCTGGGCAAGGAAGAAAAAAAAAATCTTCCTTGAAAAAGTACTTTTTTGTACAAAAAAAAAAAACAGTGGCTGATTAAGTTAATTCAGTGGCACATAATAAGCCTATAACCTGAAGCACAACTCAGCCAATTATAACACAGCGAAGTGCTATTACTTTTAAAGTTATCTCCCATAAAAAAAAAGCTGCTCTGGCTGCAAATGGTGGCGAATGTAATCTTTATGCTAAACGGAGTGCAGCTCTCTAACTTGCTACATAACCACTACATTTTTACAAGCGGAGCTTAATGCGCCCTTTGGGGTCTACCTCTCTTAATCTCTGTTTCACTATGGAAATTTCCATCCATGCTCTCAGACCTAAAGCATTACTGTGTGGTTTGAGTTATGGAGTGAAACACTGTCAGCAGCTTTCATAACTCTCTGGTCGTGCGGTTGGCTGAGGGCTGCTAAGCTGCTGAATGAGTATAGTAGAAATGGGGCAGACTATGAAAAACACTCTGTGGGCTACAGACACATGACAACCCTATTTCCTCACTGACCCCTGAAACACAAAGACAGCTTTACAACAATGGAATTATAGGAAATGCCCCATGGGTCTGATCTCTTATTAGTTTTTTGCAGCCCTGTGTCTGTGTGCATGTCAGAGGCTTCGCAATATATTGTAGAAATGAGACTCTTATTAATATAATAATATCAAAGCCAAAGAAATCCATTGATGAATTTGTGTAGATTTTAAATCAGGCCCCTTTGTGTGGTCTACCTGCAAATCCCCGGCCTCCAGTTTTCCATAATGTCCACAAAAATCCTCGTGAGCCGATGCCCCAGTTAGAAGGTACGTTACCTGTGGAGAAAACAAATGCAGGTTTTTATGATAGCGCAGATATACGGTATAACACATAATCACGGTGTTCCGTAAACTAACCCAGAATCTCAATTCCTCATGAGAAGAGAACACATTTTCTATTGCTGAGAAAAATAAAGAAAATGACTTGTGCAATAAATACTAGAACTTGCGGAAAAAATAATTTAATTTCTTGCTCCCCGGGGCATGAGCCAAGTCTTTTTGTTACAGTGAAACAGACCAAAGGAACAAAGCTTTACCTTTTTAAAGGATACCAAGAAACTGTTGAATCTTGTTAAGTAACTAAATAATAAGTATAAAACAGCCGGTATTGCAGGAAGAATCAGTGAAGCTTGTGGGAGGCAGGGACAACAAGGTCAACGTCTTTTCCCCTGGATGCCTGCTGACATAAAGGAGCAGCCTGTGATCTCTGAACACAGCTGTGAGTAAGTCGTCACGTGTCTGTCCATGAGAAAACACACCTGTTGCACTGAGGCATCATGGGAATGTTGCCAAAGCACTGGCTTGTTGAGTCTCAAACCCTTAAGCTTGTCCTCATAGGGGAACCCTGAAAGGTTTTAGGTAGAACCCTACAGCTGTATGAGAGAGAGGGCTCTGGATAACTCGCCTTTACAAAGCTAAGAACTCTCAACTATATGAAGAACTCTTAAAGAAAGGTTTTTCCAAGTATTACACAATACTCCAAAATTTCGGCAAAATTTGGAACAAACATTATCCTAAATACTGAGTTAAAATCACAGATTTGGGAATGTACAAAATGTTAAAAATATATTAAGTGGTAATCTTGGGGGTCCAAGCACCCGTACCCAAAGCTGCCACTATCCACTAGTATGGGCCACACCTCTTGCACCTTATGGGAAGAAGAGAGATGACTGCACCTGAGACCCCTTGGCATAAAAGCGACCAAGGGACAGTTTTTTGCTCATCTTTCCTTTTATTTTCACTTGCAAGTTGAACTCAACTGGTGACAAAACCTGGTGCGAGTACTGCATGAAGCAGCCGTACCCTTCTGTGCACTTCAAATCGAGATCTCAGGTTTTATTTTCCCCAGGGACGAATGGATTCACAAGGATCCTGCCGAGACGCATCATTCTTCTGATCACAAATCACACTGGAGCATCAAGACGTTGATTTCGGTACCTCTCCAGACCAGCACACCTCAGACCACGTTGAGCCGGCCAGCACGACTCCTTGAGACACGCCCAAGCAGGATCGACTCAAAGTGAGACTGAGCACCTGGGCTCAATTAACTATAGGAAATATAGTTCATTTTCTACTTGTAGTAAAGTGATTTATTATTCAGTAACCTGACTAATAAATAAATACTTATGATTATATATATACAGTCAGGTCTGGAAGTATTTGGACAACGACAGTTTTTTTGATTTTGCCTTTATACAAGACCACAATTGATTTGAAACAAAACAACCAAGATGTGTAAGAAAGTGTAGACTTTCAGCTTTATTTTAAGAGGTTCCACAAAAATATGGCATTTACCATTTAGGAATTACAACCATTTT
>CM074940.1:13635185-13655682 GCA_037576815.1 Pangasius larnaudii
CTCTCTCTCTCTCTCTCTATATATATATATATATATATATATATATATATATATATGCATATGTTTATTCACAGTAATAAAGGGTAATGACAGTCTCTCTGCAAAGTACCACAAAGGATTCTGGGTAGACGGAATATTCCTGTGCTGCAGCCAGACCGTAAAGAACGCTCCAGGCTGCAGTGACTGGCACAAAGGTGTGTTTTTCGCCATTAGGTGTGTTGCTTTTGTATTAACTGATAGCATGCAGCTCTGCGAATAAGGCTCAGTGACCTCAGCTGTCAGATGTTCATTCTTTCACACGAATGACAAAACTAAAAACAAAATGAAAATGAAAAAAAAAAACCCTGATCTGACCGTATTTTGGAGTTGTTGTAGTTTGCAATATAGGTAATCAACTGAAGAAGAAGAAGAAGAAGAAGAAGAAGAAGAAGAAGAAGGAAAAAAAAACTGACGTTGTATTTTTTATTGTTGCAGAATCAAAGACGCTCAGAGAAACTTGTCGGAATATCGCATTACCTCCTGTGCCTTCTGCAAAGGTGAGCAGCAGATTTACTCCCTCTCATGATGATGATGATGATGATGATGATAATGATGGTTGGTGGTGGTGGTGGGTATAATGGGTTTGGATCAGCGTAACAGTGCATCTTTACAGCTCCGAGACAGGATTCAACTTCCTCCCATCCCGGAAGATGAAGGCAGTGCTTGTGTGGAGGTTGTGGCCCTGTATGACTACACTGCCAGGAAGCCTGGAGAGCTAAGTCTAGTGAAGGGGAACAGATATGTCTCTCTGGAAAAGATGGCGGGTGACTGGTGGAAAATCAGAGACACCGCTGGGTAAAAGATTACCATTCTCTCATATGGTACCAATAAAGAATACTGGGTGATAATACGATTATCATATTTCAGGTGTAATAATGCTGCAAAACCAATCATTATTCACTCAGCAGGGGAAATAAATGTAGTATAAAAAATATAAATGTAGTGTATTTGAGCTGCTGTGAGTCACCCTGGCAATCTGTAATAGTTCATTCAAAGTAATTCACAGTCAGAGATGTCAGTTTGAATTGGTGGGATTTTTTCAGAAGCATACATCATACACCAGCTCAAATCCATGGTACATCATCACACCCGAAAGAAATACAGCCAGAGTTTCATCCCAGATATCTGGTATGGTTTAGCATATAGCCAATGAGAATGAGCCAGACTGCTAACATAGAAAGTACAAGGGCGAATCAGATGAAAACCTTAAAGGTGCAACATAAATTAGTGAAATATTCCACCACATCGTCTTTTAGCTGGTTTGCTGGCTGAAGTCAGGTAGCTAGATCACTGGTCCCTTTCCTTTCTCTACAATAGGAGCCTGTCCTTTTAAGCTAGCTAACTAGTCAATGTTAGCCTGTCCTTTTAAGCTAGCTAACTAGTCAATGTTAGCCTGTCCTTTTAAGCTAGCTAACTAGTCAATGTTAGCCAGATGCCTCGCTAGCATCAATCTCACAGACACATTTCTCCACAGCAGTAAGACTAATCTATGCTGAAGAAGGGAAGTAATTCTCATTATATTTGTGCTCTTTTGACCTGAGAGAAAGAAGAGGAAATATAGGTGAGCTTTAAAAGAAAATACCAACACTTTACAATATCAGTACACGAATAATCATGCAGTAATACCTGAATTAATACTTACTTAAATATGAACTAATGATGAGTTAAGGCACGTACTAATCATGAACTAATGAGGAGTTAAGCTTAAATACAACCTGAGTCTTATGAATTCACGCGTGAATAATGACCACCCTAAGTACGTCAGTACATGTTTGTTAGTTCAATCAACCCGTTTTGCATCATTCTCTATCCATTTCTCTTCTCTGCAGTACTAGTACGTGCTCTGGGTGGCTAGGGCCCGGGACACTTCTCCTTTGCCAACAAGTGTGAAATGAATACTGTAATATTTATTCATGTAGCAGACGCTATTATCTATTAACATTGAAAACCAGTGTTCTGTAAGATTATTTTCTGGTGTTTTAGTCTGAGAATGATGGAGAATGACGCAAAACGTCATTCACAAATAGCGTATAGAACATGAATTCTACGCATTTTTCCCAAACCTTAGTGGAGTTTGATGTCGTCTACTATGTGCCCTGTAATGAACCTTTAACATGTAAAATATGTAGTAACGGTTTTGAGTAAAAGTAGTACATGTTTTTGCATTTATCCTTTTTTTATCATTTTTTTTTTATCATCATCTAGTTCTGAAGGACTTGTCCCTTGTAATTACTTAGAGGAAGTGGAAACTGACAACAGGTAAACCATTACTTTTCCCCATTTTCATGATCAATTGCCTTCCAAAAAAATGCTGTTTAATGCTGCTACTGCAAGAAATCCCTTCTAATAAGTTAATAATTGCCTACCGTGATTCTTTTTTCCTCAAACTGTTCACAGTGAACTTTAGAAAAGATGGATTTGGAAAGTATTAAGGATTTTCTAAACCCTGTTATTGTTATCAACACCTTTACTGTATACAGTATGTAGTCATTTTTCACCCTCAGTCTGCTTTGATAATGCAACAGTTATATTTGGAGAAGATTTTTTCCACATCCTGTTATTGACATTTGATTTATTGATGCCATTAAATTAAAAGCCCTCGCCAATGAAAATATGTCCCAAATGGCCAAATGTCAATTTTGACAAAAGGGTGAACCCTTTTTTTCTTCAGAATTGTGTCCTAATACAACGTGTAATATTGACATGTACCTTATTCTATGAAATATCAAACACGCATGGACTGTTACAGTGAGAAGGAAGAAATGTCCCGGAGGTCCAAAAAGGAGAGATCCAGCAAATTAAACTCACAGTGAGTCTTTCTGTTTTTACTGGAGGAAGCACATGCTTCTCCGTGTCTCTTGTCCACCAGAGGGTGACATTAAAGCATTTCATTTGTCGCTTCATTTTATTAAAACATACAGCATGTATAATCCCATCTGATATGAGACATTACAATACATGGACAAAACAGAGTTTCAGTGGGACATGACCTTTTTGTCAAACCCAGTCCAGAAAACATTACAGACTTAAAAAAAAAAAGAAAAGAAAGAAAGAAAAGCACTGTTTGTGCCAAATCTAAGTCGTTATTCTTTTCATGTCTAGGATGAGACGCTCTGTTGATGACCACATAGAGGACTATCCGTGAGTTTCATTAACTGTTTTATTCACTGGCCTTCATTCAAATTAGGTGAAATAAGAGAAAAATCATTATACTTCTAGTACAAATATTTCTACAACTCTTACATGGGGGGAAAAAGCATTAGGTTAATGTGCTTTCAGCTAATTTGTCTTAACTTGATTTATTGAATCGAACTCATCCAGCTGGTATGTGGGCAGTATGTCTCGAGTGAAGACTGAGCAGCTACTGCGCAAGAAGGTGGGTGACGTTTGTTCACGTTTACTTACTTTTATCAGTTGACTCTTATCTACACTCACCAGCCACTTTAATAGGAACACCTCTACCCCTGCTCATGCATGCAATCAGCCAATCATGTAGCAGCAGTACAGTGCATAAAATCATGCAGATACAGGTCAAGACTTTCAGGTAATATTCACAGCGAACATCAGAATGTGACTTTGACATGACATGGCATGCTTGTTGGTGCCAGACAGGCTGGTTTGAGTATTTTAGAAACTGATCTCCTGGGTTTTTCACACACGATAGCCTCTGCAGGGCGGAAACGTGTTTCCGAAAACAGCCAGACTGATTCGAGGTGACAGGAAGGCTATGGAAACTACCACTCTACCACTCTTTACAACCATGGTGAGCAGAGAACCATCTCAGAATGCACAACACACAAGAGTACAACAGGTGAAGACCATATAGGGTTCCACTCCCTTCAGCTACAATGGACACACATTCACTGAAAGTGGAGAGATGAAGATTGGAAACCCCCATTCTGATGTTTGATGTCAACTGAAACACATGTCCCGTATCTGCATCATTTCAAGCCTTGCTGCCAGATGATGGTAGATTGGATAACTGCATAATTGAGCAATGGTACATGTGTTCCTATTAAAGTGGCCAGTGGGCGTACATGGACTTTACCTTTTTTTTTTTTTTTTTGACAGGGTAAAGAAGGATCATTTGTGGTCAGAGATTCCAGTCAAAGAGGAGTGTACACAGTGTCGCTCTTTAGCCGAGCACTAGAGTGAGTACACAGAAGACATTTCCTTCCTAGGGTCGAAAAAAATCCCCACATATACACATGACCACATCCACCTTTCCGTGTAGCTCAAAGTCACACCTGCGTTGTGAGAGGTCTCTAACGTAACTTGTGTGTTGTGTTTCCAGCGAAGTGAGTGGGACTGTAAGGCATTATCTCATTAATGTCAATGCAGAAGGGCTGTATTACTTGGCAGAGAACCACCTGTTTGAGTCCATCCCCCAAATGATAGAGTACCATCAACACAATGGGGCAGGTGTGAGACCTTTCTTGACCTATTTACACCGACACACACATCAGAACTCATGTACATATTTACAGTACTGTGCAAAAGTCTTGGGCATTGGACATTGTCACAAAGCAGCTTTACAGAAATAAATGGATTCAAAAATTATATTGTAAATGTTTGAATTTATCCTAATGAGCGAGCCAGAGGCAACGGTGGTGATGAAAAACTCCCTGAGACAATATGAGGAAGAAACCTTGAGAGGAACCAGGCTCAAAAGGGAACCCATCCTCATCTGGGTGCAACGGATAGTGAGATTATAAATAAATCCCGTCTATAACTGTGTACTATATGAACAAATAGTGCAAATGCGCAACCGGTAAATTCATCACAGTTTTCACACAAAGTCTGGTTGGTTAAAATCTATCAACTGTCCACTGATGGAGTCCTGAGTATGAAGCTGCTCGTGGCAACCGCAGCCCCAAAGCCACCACAGCAACCGCAGCCCCAAGCCATCACAGTACAGCTCCCTATATGTGATCCCCAAACCATCTCCCCAGCCCCAAGTGGAACCATCCCCAGCAATCCAAACAGTTCTTCAGGTCGTCCATATGGGGCCACCCTCAAGCAGCAGCGAATGAACTCAACCCATGAGAACTCCAACCAGAAGTAGGGCATCAGGACAGGTCAGGCAGGTCCAGAGAGCAGAAAGGGGTCAGGATCAAATATTGCCTTTGTTTCATTTATTACTGTTTACTGCTCTTTATAGTATTTTTCTTTACACACATGCCCATCTTAGTCATTTCACTACTGCTCCATCGCTTATTATAGTACATGAGAAAAATACAGATGTAATTATGAGAGGTCATTTTGTGTTTTGACTGGAAACTGTTGTGTAACCGATATTTCATCCATCACTTGTTCACACAGAAAAGTCAGCCTTGCAAATTTCTTTTGTGGTGTGTGTGTATGTGAGTATATTTTTTTTATTTGATTGTGCAGGCATGCTTGTGGGTGTCATAAAATCCTGTTTGCTTTTTTTAGGCCTGCTGACAAGACTGCGGCTTCCTGCTACAGAAACCGATCTCGTACCTCAGCCTGCACAGGGTGAGACAAACAATAAGCATAGCTTGAAGCACACGGCACTTTTGAAACAGGACATAATCAAATAGGAGAAATCAAGCTTCCAACAAGGAGCCCAGATTGCACACAAACGTCGAAACGGGGTGCACAATTTACGCCCCTACGACGGAACATGACGAGCGCATGCCAATTGAAAAACAGTGCACTTGTGAATCCATACCCCGTAGGATACCCTAAAGATTTACACTTCTGAAAAACAGTATATGCCCAATCTCCTCTCTCCAGTGGATAACCTCACGTGATTATTGTAGGTTTGAACTGCTGCTGTAATCATAAAGACTGTCATCTCAGGACTCTTATTCACAATCTGTAGTAGAGTAATGATTCATAATCCTTCTAGCCACTGTCACACACAAGCCTGGGATGTGGGATTTGCAATATATGTTCAGTATGAGTTTGTGTGTGTGTGTGTTATGATTGCATTTAGGCGCGTGGGAGCTGAGTCGAGAAGACGTGCATCTGGTGAAAGAGCTAGGCAGCGGCCAGTTCGGAGTGGTCCAGCTCGGTGTGTGGAAGGGCAAACACCAGGTGGCCATTAAGATGGTGAAAGAGGGCTGCATGTCCTCAGATGAATTTATAGAGGAAGCCCAGGTCATGATGTACGTTTCTGTCATGCTCGTTCTACCTCTTCCGCTTCCCTTTTCAATGCTGCCTCATTGTAATCCTGGTAAAATCCAAGGCAGCGCATTAGTATGTGTGATATGTGGTCAGCAACTGTAACGTAAAGCAGTTCCTGTTCTGAGGAAATATTAAATAATGTACTCATAGATGTATCAAAATTCCATTATACTGCCTTCTGTTTTAAACATTTAAACAGCCTTTATATTATTTTACATCGGTTAGTGGGCCAAGTCAGGTTCCATTAGCAGGCGTTCACAGTGTTCCTGCTCACGGTTCAAATCAACGCAGAAGTCATAAATTCATAAATCAGGCACCATAGCAAAGAGAAGAACAGGAATAGGGAAGAAAAACGTAGAATAGCACATACCTTTGATTTGACGAGTGGCCTGTTTACTCATACTCATTAATGTGTTATGTGTTCATTTATTCCAGGAAAATATAGGTAAACGTCGCTTAGGTGATTGTTTTTTTCAACCACCGGCACAGGTTTTACATGGGAAGCAGGTGCAATGAGGGCAGGATGCTGCTGCTGCTTTTAAAAAGTTCTGCCTCTCAGGAGAGTGTTTCAGACAAGCACCAAGTAATGTCAGGGGATTTTTTAAATTTTTTTAATCTCAAAACCAGATCACAGGTGGGGGGGGGTCGGGGTTCATGCGAGAAAAGCAAAAATGACAGAGAGAGGTTGATGGTTTGTCTTGTAAGAAGAGATTTACAACATGTTGAAAATATTGCACTGCCAATATTCCAATATTGCAATATAACTTAAAAACCCAACTTGGCTATTGTTGGGACATTCAC
The DNA here is from genome assembly GCA_037576815.1 of Pangasius larnaudii. Classification (NCBI taxonomy): domain Eukaryota; kingdom Metazoa; phylum Chordata; class Actinopteri; order Siluriformes; family Pangasiidae; genus Pangasius; species Pangasius larnaudii. Next base: position 13,642,179 of record CM074940.1, read on the forward strand.
TCGTACATATGATGTGACGTCCCACTTAAGCTGTGGCTGCATGCAGTCAAGTCACCCAAACAAGCTTGTCTTCTCTTTTTTATAATCGATCATTTTATAATTTAACAATTCATCTAAGCTAAATAGCAAGCCGGGCTTTTTAGTGAGCCAGTAATAGCTAGAATGTTGTTATGGTTACATGAGAAAGCACTCTTAATGCAAAAGATTTGTGAAAGATATGCATGTGATAGGCATAGGTTAGTATCATTAAAGCTCAGAATTTTGAAGGTCGAGTCACTCTGATAATCTGGCATTCCTAATGAATACAATAATAAAAAAAAATATATTGTATGTCTATATTTGTGCCTGTGTGAGGTGACAGGATATACCAGGCCTTTCTTTAATCTGTATAAACTATTAGACAACATAGCACATTAAATGTGTGCAACATTTCCCATAGTGCTATTCCAATCGAATTCAAACCTATGGCATAATTTCTTTCGCATAATAGAAATGTAATACTTTGACCACCAGGAATACGCACAGTCAACATCTGTAATACAGTGTTTGTGTGTGTCATTGTGCACTCAAAGGAAACTCAGGCATCCTAAGCTTGTGAGGCTCCACGGTGTGTGTACCGAGTGCTTTCCCATCTACATTGTGACGGAGTTCATGAGTAACGGCTGCCTGCTGGAGTACCTGAGGCATCATAGGAAAGAGCTGAAGCCAGAGCGTCTCCTAACCATGTGCCTGGATGTGTGCGAGGCGATGGCTTACCTCGAGGATCAGCAATTCATTCACCGAGATCTAGTAAGTACACACTTTCTGGAATGATAATGACAACCCAATGTTTGATTGTGGTTAGATGAAGTCATGCATTTTGGGAAGTGCTACTATCGCTGCTATCATTGCTACTACGGCCACTTCCCGCTTTTTTTTTTTCTCTCTCTTTCTCTCCATACTGCTAAACTCAACAAAACATAAAAGACTGCTTTAAAAGATAGCCTTAGCGATAAAAGGGAACTTTTTTGCCGAGGTTCCACAACATTAAATGTAACCATAAGTACAATCTGACATTCGTTATGTCATGACAGGCCTCATTACACCACCCTGTTGTTGATTATTTTCCTATAATAGCACACACCTAAGTGTTTTATTCCTTAGTTAATATTAATATATATTTTAACCTTGCAGCCAGCCCTACTATCAGACCCATGTTGTTAAGGAAATTTAATCAACACCTTCAGAAGGTAGTAATCCCCAGATGTTTAGATCTTGCAAGCAGTTTCATAGTTTTCCTTCATTTTCTTTTCAGGCTGCGAGGAATTGTTTGGTAGATAAAGACCTGTCTGTCAAAGTGTCTGATTTTGGAATGGCAAGGTGACACATACCACACATTTACAGACACAACCTCAGCTTTGCATGTATATGTGTATGTATGTGCTTTTGATTATTCATGTGTTTTCTTCCCCCTGTGTAGATATGTACTGGATGATCAGTACACCAGTTCGGCAGGTACAAAGTTTCCCGTGAAGTGGTCAGCCCCTGAGGTTTTGAACTACACAAGGTTTAGCAGCAAGTCCGATGTGTGGGCATTTGGTTCGTCTGTTTCCATTTACTATGTTTTCCATGATGCAAACCGTACTGCTCTACTTGCAACGTGTACTCATGTCTCACCACAGGATCACATGATTACACATTACCGCGAAGTCTAAACTGTGTGAAGAGATGAGACACATCAGCCTTTCAGTTATGAATCTGAATATGGGCAGACTAAATGCATCTGTTAATACTGACATGATTATCTAAACCAAGTTTTTATATTTTAAACAATATTTATTTATAAATTGTTTCTCTTTTTTTCCCCGGGAACCAACCCAAACCGTTTTAAATTCTTTTTACACCCAAACCCTAAAAAAAAAAAAAAAAAAAAAAAAAACATGTCAAAGATTCAATTCCATTTCCACTGAAAGACACCCTGCCTGTATATCTACTTATGGAACAAATAACTACTGCCAAATTGTAAAGAAATATCAGCTTACAGTGGGAAATGAGTTTTGATTATCAACATCAACCACATTAGTTTCATCAGCCTAAAATCAGTGCTAAACACATTAACATACCAACATACCAAAACGCAGCAGCAAATCAGAAACACATCATCAATCTCACAATGGTTGGAAAAAGAGAGTGTGAGAATGACTAACTGGCAGCAGTGTTGCAGTCGCTGTAGCAGTCTGTGGTTGTGAAGCAGGATCTCCGTTTGTGGATGAAACTCTCTGCCACCCCACTTTCTGCCACCACAAACCCTACCAGGAGAAATGGAAGGAAAACCAATGACTGAATCAACAGACTCGTTGCTAAAGCACTCGTCAGTCTGACAGACTTTGAACTGAACGATGAAAAAGTGCCTAAAAGAAGGCCGGTTATTCAAAAGAAAGAGTTACTCCTCACTATAATAACAACAAAAAGTCAGATTCATTTTCAATGTGCTAATCATGCGTAGCGACAAGCATGCGATGAGCTTAGCGACCTAAACATTTCTATTTGAGTTATTGATGATGTGTTGCACTTTTGGTTGGTTGATGTGTTTTACATTTACAGGCCACTGTAATCAAAATCACTCATGGCAATTAAAAACGCTAACATCATTTGGGAAATGAACACTGATTAAATCAGTCACTCCCATTCTGTTGCTAAAATTTCTTTGAATTAGGCCATATAAACATTTTAAAACGTTATCCACTGTCATCTGTACAGAGTGTGTAAGCCCTCTTCTTTGTTTTGTTGATGTGATGGAGCAGGAGCATCATGAATAGTCGGTCTCTGATTACAAACAGAATGGATTAGGCTCATGTCCACTTTCCTACAACTGGAATAAAGCTGCAGTAGTCTTTTTTTTATTTCTTACATGATACAACCTAATAGTTTAAGCCATGGCCTCAGCACACGTGTTTTATGTGGCTGAGAACACCCATTTGGAAAACTTTGTTATGGTACACAATCTTTGCAGTGTAGCAGGGTGCATTATTGCTGAAAGAGGCCACTGCCATTAGGGAATACCACTGCCATGAAGGGGTGTAATTGGTCTGCAACAATATTTAGGTAGGTCATCCACATGAATGCCAGGACCCAAGGTTTCCCAGCAGAACATTGCCCAGAGCATCACACTACCTCCACTGGATTGCTATCTTTCCCTTAGTGCATCCTGGTGTCATCTCTTCCCCGGGGTAAGCAACACACATGCATTTGATGTATAAGAAAACGTGATTCATCATACCAGGCCACAATCTTCCATTGCTCCGTGGTCCAGCTTTGATGCTAACGTGCCCATTGTAAGTGATTTCACCGGTTGTCCTTCCTTGGACCACTTTTGGTAGGTACTAACCACTGCATACCGGGAACACCCCACAAGACCTGCTGTTTTGGAGATGCTCTGATCCAGTCGTCTAGCCATCACAATTTGGCCCTTGTCAAAGTTGCTCAGATCCTTAGCTTGCCCATTTTTCCTGCTTCCAACACATCAACTTTGAGAACTGACTGTAGAGTGTGTGTGTGTGTATATATATATATATATATATATATATATATATATATATATATATATATATATATATGCTCTGGCATATTTATTTATTTATTTATTTATTTATGTCTTCTATCAAGCAACATCTACTCGTGAAGTATATATATATTTTTTCTTATTAAAAGATTCTTAATGTAGTACAACAAACGGTAGGCATGTTTATCATCTATATCTACATAACAAAGTAAGGCAATGACTTTAACAAATAAACCGCCTAGCTCATCACTCGAAAGTCATAGTAATGCTAATCATTGCCAAAGTTGATCTTTGCTAATGCTAACTCTAGTTGAAGTCTACTCTATGGGCCACCATAGAACCTAGGGGCGCAGCTTTGTGAACATGGGTAGCAGAATGGGGAGCAGGCTCAAGGGGTGAAAAAAAAAAAAACATTCAAATGTTGACCCCGACTTAACCATTAGAGAACTAATCTGGAAAAATTTGGACTAACATTGCCTAAGGCTCCTTTAATGAAATTGTGACAATCGTTGCTAGCAAGGTTTTTAAAGCTTAATTTGCCTTCTTACCTGATGTAATCTGTACAAGGAACAGTTTTGGGTTCACCGCTGCAATAGCGATGTTAATAAATGATTTTTGTTGTTTAGGGGTGCTGATGTGGGAGGTGTACAGTCTGGGCAAGCAGCCCTATGAGCACTATGATAATGCACGTGTAGCTGAGAGAGTCATGCAAGGTCATCGCCTGTATAGACCGCAGCTGGCTACAGATCAGATCTACCATGTTATGAAATCATGCTGGCATGAGGTAGCCATGTTAAATCTCTCTCTCTCTCTCTCTCTCTCTCTCTCTCTCCCTCTCTCTCTCTCTCACGCTTTCTCTTGCTCATCCTATTGCCATATCTGAACCATAAACACACTGAAACCCAAAAACTATCCCAGACATATCTCAAGCATGTGACCCCTACATGTGATGACCTCTTTTCTCCAACTTTCACTTTACCACTTCCTTTTTCTCAGTACTCAATATCATCTCTCTCTCTCTGTCTCTGTCTGTCTGTCTCTCTCTCTCTCTCTCTCTCTCATGCTTTCTCTTTCTCAACCTCTTGCCATATCTGAAGTGTAAACACACTGAAACCCAAAAATTATCCCAGAAATTTCTCAAGCATGTGACCCCTATGTGTGATGACCTCTTTGCTCCTACTTGCACTTTACCACTTCCTTTTTCTCAGTACTCAGTATCATATCTCTCTCTCTCTCTCTCTCTCTCTCTCTCTCTCTCTCACCAAATAAGAATTACACTTAAACTGAAAAAAATCATGAAAACATATGCTAAAATATGTGTCATTTTCTTTTTTTTTTACAGCTTCCAGAGGAGAGGCCCAACTTTCAGCAGCTTTTCAATGACATCAGTGCGTTTGTAGAGGACAGTAAACAATGATTACACTACATGAACTTCATTTGTGTGTTTTCCAGAGTACGCACAAAAAAAAAGAAGAAGAAGAAGAAGAAGAAGAAATGCAATACAATAATCTCAGAAATGGTCCTTCTGCTGTGCTGACATTGCCAATACTGCTGTAACGACTTGTATTTGTATATGTAATAAAAAATAAAAATAAAAAAAAATCCTCTTCCTCTGTGTACCATGCACAGTAACACCTGAATGATTTGTTGACATTTGTTTAGTATATCCAAACAATGAGAAGTGGAGAATAGTTGTAATAAATCACACCTCTGCATCCTCCCAAAGTACACACGACGGAATGAGTCGCGATATTTCTATTAGCCCACACACGTCTATTGGTTTGAGTGACGTGTGTCCTTTCCTTTCCCGTTGGCTCGTAAAAACCTTCTGTTCACCGGAATCTCTCACTAAAATTAGGTTAAGTAGTAGTACTTCATGTATTTATCGGCACATTGTTGCCTGGTGACGTTGACAGTGCTGTTTGCCTCGGCAAAACGTGTTGGATTTCGAGCACTGATGTAATCTAATCTAAAGGAAGATTAGCAAAAGGAACTGTTAGTGTGAATCAGAATAAAGTGCGAATAAATCCTCGGTGATCTCATCCAAACTTTTCATCCTCACATCCTTATTTTGCGTGCCTCCCCTTTCATTCAAGTGTTTATACCTTTCCTCCTGAGCTTGGCTTCTTCCTTTTCTGTAACTAAGCATATTGTTTCACGGCTGCTTCTTCCCCATGTGGTTTCGTACCACTTCCTTTTTTTTTTTTTTTTTGAGAGCTCTCAATCCAGTGCGATCAGATACGACGATATGAGTGTCATTACTGAAGCCCAACCCACCACCTATGCTTTATAATGCCACAAAATCCTGCGCTGCTCCCAGAGCCGTTACTGTCTGCCAAGGTAGCAACATGGAACATAGCAACATGGAACAGGTACGTCTGCGTTTCTGTCTGTCTGCTAAAGCTCATAAAGGTTATTCCAATGGTGTATGAAAAAAACAAAGCCTTGTTTCACTGAGTTGACTTGACCTAATTTAACACGTGGTTTTCTAGGAGAATTTTCTCTGTGGGGGTGTTGCCTTGTATCACAGTGTGGTTGATGGCAAGCACTGTTATGAAGTGGGTAAAGTTTTGACCAGCAAGCCAAGTGATTTTGGGAGGTAATAAAGACCAACAGCATACAATTACATTAAATATATAATTGTATTGCTGTGTTCATGAGATCACGTAATCATGTCAAGCAAATGAAGTGTGTGGGTTTTTTTTACATGACTGATAAACAATGTGACACATGGAATAACATCATGGTTTCTGCTTCTTTCGCTCTGTAGAAAAGGGGACAAGCTCCTGATGATTAATGACGTCGAAACTCAGCATTTGCCTCCGAAGAAGTTTGTCAGGATGCTAAGCTCGGGGTCTCCATTGCTGGTGAGTAGTTTCTCTCTTTCACTCACAAACACACACACACACACACACACACAGGACTGTGACTGCCCCGTTTTACTCCGGCATTCATATAATTTGTATGGATAAATGATTTACAGACACCGTTTCAGACAGGTACACACACCCGATCAACCCACACACACTCAGAATGGCCTGTGACTTAATCAGGTGACTGATTCATTAAATTATCAAATGATAAACGAGTGAACTTTATGAATCAGCTTCCGTTGCATAGACATATCTTCCTGCCTACTAATCCATATATTTCATGTAATGTACCCTCATACCCTATGTACAGCATGTATATATGGGGGAAAAAAATAATGCAGTCCTTTTTTTTTTTTTAAATAAAGCTGTTTATGGTCAAAATTAGATGGAAAAATGAACAGATTCTAACATCATCTGTGGGTAGGAATGGGGTTTTTATTCATTTTTATATTTCATTTTAGTCATTTTTCAGTACATCAGCTTAGACTGAAGTCTAAATAAACATATATCTAAATGGAAGTGAGCCAAATTTCTGTCCTGAACACTTAAAGAAAATGATAAAACTACATTTTTTTGGGTCTGTACTCGTACTCTGCACAATGTCATTAAAGTTCTAAATAAAGAATCTAATCTAATCTAATCTAATCTAATCTCAAAAGGGTTAATGAAAGGGTTAACTTCTGCCCAAATAAGGCTCCAGATCCTATTGTGTATAAATGTGCTTATTACTCAACTCAAAGATCCATATACATGTGCTTTCTGGTTCACATTCAATTGCTGACACTAATCCCCATTACCTGTATTTTAGTACGAGGGTTTACCTGTGTGCAAGTGTTATTATTAACATCATCTGATTTTTACCATTACTTACACCAAGTATTGTTGTATTGAAGTATTATTACTCACTTCACTTGAGTCAATGTATGAAGGGTTCAAGAAAATGAATTAGATGTGCAATGGCGATCAAATAAGATTTTTTTTCACAAGCAAAAGTACTATGATTTTATTATGCTCAAAAACGTACTGTTATATGAACCATGTACTTAAGTACTGTAATGAACGTATATGTAGTTTGTTACGTTCTAACACTGCTTATATTATTCTACTTATAATGTCTGTTGGAATTATTGATGATATCAATTTCTATTAGATATGATATGATTTATTTCTCCTCTAATATGTCAACATACATCGCTCCATTCATGTTTCCTTTGACGAAAAACGATGCACTGTTGGAAGTATGTTAAATAAAACTAAAAACTAATGTGTTCAAATAATTATTTTCCTTCACTGTATTGTAACCACTTGTTGTTATCAATCCAGTTGAGGATATCATTTTTTTCTTGTGTTTCCAGACCATGCACCGGGCAAGTATTGACGAGGCAGAGAAGAAATGCCCAGAGTCTGAAGGCATGAGACCCTACCACAAGGAAAGGACGGTTTTATACTTCAGTCTGGCCATGGTTAGAGAAACATGCCTGGATAAAGATGAAGAAAATCCACAGGTGCCAGAAGAGTCTGAATGGGAGAGCAGTAACATGGAAGGCGCTTCTTTTACTGATGAGGAAATTCTGCTTGTGTCCATGACTAACACAAGTGTAGCGATTGTGCAAGCAAGAGGATGCGATGCCCAAAACCCCTGCAGCTGTTGTGGCAGCACAGGGTGCACCATCGATGACATTGTCATGCCCAATAAGCAGAGTCAGATCACATCAGGTGAGGGCTAAAGCAAAGACTTTCATTTAGTTCTGTTCAGGATGTGTATTACATCAGTGACCTCCTAAGCTCCTAACAGAAGCAGCCAATCACAGCAAGACTGGACTCTTGTAGCCGCACCACATAGCCACAGCCATTCCACACTTCTGTAAACATTCTTTAAAACATTCACTCACACACATTTAGTTAACTCCAGAGCCGCAAGCATGGCTGTACATTTTGTTCCACATGCCAAAATGAGAGATTTCTTTTTCCTGCAATATTGAAAAGTGATTTGAGAACATTTTCAAATAAGCAACACATTAAAACTTCAGCATTTATTGAATGTATTGAAACTTGTTGATACAGTTTATATACAGTCAGCATATAAGGTAGGACTAGAAGACTAGTCCTCTAGTGTCGGTTTATGTATCCATAGTGGTCATCCCGCTTCTGTTTCTTCAGTTTGCAGAGAATATATTAAAAAAAAATTTGAGAGAGGTCACGTTTTGATCCAGAGTTTACTGCAAAAAGCCATCTGTCCTGAAAATATCCCCCCTCCAAGAAGACCAAAGGATTGCATTAGTAATCCCACCACAGGTTAGTACAGAATCAAATTCTAAGCAACATGGATGCCTGGCTAATAAGTATAAGTAGAAAGTACATGTACAAGGTATATGGACACGTGCCTAATCACACCCATATGTGCTTGCTGAACATCCCATTCCAGATTTAGTCCCCATTTTGCTGTTATAATATCTTCCACTCTTCTCGGAAGGCTTTCCCCAAGTTTTTGGAATATAAGGTCAGGCATTGTTGTTGGAGAAGAAGGCCTGGGGTGCAGAGAGTTTCAATTCTTCCGTGTCCAAGCCACTTGAGGTCTTCTACACCAATCACCAGTGCTTCAAGCTATTTGGCAACAGTTTGGGGAAGGCCCACAAATGGGTGTGATGGTCAGGTGTCCACATACTTTTGGTCATATCATGTAAATTCTAGTAGGTTTTCAGGTCTGTGAAATTGTGCTCCAATTTTAAAGCATGCCTACTGCCTGTCTTACAGCGAAGATCACAATCTACTACTACATATCAAATGCAGAAGAAGATTTCGACAAAGGTGTTCCTGTTGTTTTGAACTTCAGTGGCTCAACAAGCTTTCTTAAATGCATATGTCAGAATGACAGTCCAGTTTTGACTCTTGAGGTAAGAAATAATCCTTTCAAGAATCCAAAAATGTAGTGAAACAAGGAAATTCATAAAACATGTGACAGTTGCAAGTACAAATACAGAAATGGGGCATCATGACTGAAACCCAACAAAAAGTGGTGCTATGGACACTGATAGCTCGGTGGTTAAGATTTTGGACTACTTCGTGGAAGGTCATGAGTGGTCAAGAGTGTCTGTGTGAGAATGGATGAGATTGGGTAAGAGTGTCTGTGTGAGAATGGATGAGATTGGGTAAGACTGTCTGCGAGAATGGATGAGATTGGTCAAGAATGTCTGCACAAGTGGGCAGGATTGGCCATATACAGTCAGCATATAGGCACCTAGGAGACTACTATAATTGGCCCAACATATGTACGGAGAGGTGGTATTGGTCAAGAATGTCTGTGAGAATGAGCAGGATTGGTCAAGAGTGTCTGCAAGAATGGGTGAGATTGGTCAAGAGTGTCTGAAGGAGTTGGCGGGATTGGTCATATACAATCAGCATATAGACACATTATAGGATACTGCTATAATTGGTCAAGAGTGTCTACGGAGGGGGCAGGATTGGTCAAGATTGTCTGCAAGAATGGGCAGGATTGGTCAAGAATGTGTGCACAAGTGGGCGGGATTATTCAAGTGTGCCTGCAGCAATGGGCAGGATTGGTCAAGAGTGTCCATGGAGGGTGTGGGATTGATCATGAGTGTCTGCGGGGATGGGCAGGTGTCCTTCCAGTTTGTCCAGAGTGGGATTTTAAAAAAATGATCATGCACATACCTCTAGCCTCCATGACAGTGTATAAACATTTTAAGTCATGCTGAATGTCACATAGTCTTGAAGACACATTTAATTTACCTGAGGGCCTTTTATCAGTTATCAGTTGAAGACAACTGCTGAAGAACAATGGAGGATGCTAACAGATTAACTGAAGTCCAGATTATTCAACACCATAACACAAGATTGCATAGACTGAGATCTTGGTATTCACATAAGAACCAATGGGCTACAAAGTTCTGTTGTGTTGGTTTTCTGTTTCAGTCCTGTGACAAAGGCAAGCTGCAGTCTATCTGTAAGGATGACCCGAGCACATGGCCGTTTGTCTTCTACCTGAAAACTACAAAGGACAACCACCGTCGCTTTGAGTCGGCCGCGTACAGTGGTTGGTTCATCCACACGAAACCTTCCGGCGTGGTGTGCGTGGACCAAGGAACAAATTACAAGGAAAGTAACTTCTACGTCATCATCCACTTAGGAAATGAATAAAAATATTTTAACCCATAAACCTGGGTTGAAATGAAAAGGATTTCAGCAGCAAGATATTCAAATTTGTAAGATCTATGAATTCATTATCATCAGCATAAACACAGTGGTGTTGAGTTACCATCTGACATTAATCCACCCAATTACATTTTTCTCTCATTGAGATTAAAGTCACGCTTGACTTAGAATGTTACTCATGCTAATAATAATTATCGCTGATTTTGTAATTATTGGTCACATTAGCATTCTGTTAAACTTTTGGACATAAGAATCAATTTTGGATTGGCATTAAATGCCCATGTTTACTCAGAGCTGATATGCACCTTTTAACTGCTATTGCAGTATTAAGTAAATATGTATCATATCACGATTTATTGCTTTTTACATTTTCACATTCATTTTTTTATAGCACGTGCTTTTCTTTGCTGCATCGTCTGCAAAAAATGTATTGTGTACAAATTTATTCTGTATTACTTCTGAATGTTATTGTTTTAAGTATTTAGTGTTCCCAAAATGTTTTATGTCAAGTATATGATTGTTGTTTTTGTGCTTAAATTGTGCTTAAATGTCATTATTTTTTGATGTTTTTATAGCATAAATGAAAAATGTTTTATACCAATATCTTTAGTGCTATTGAACATTTACATCTATCCACACAATACATGAGAAAGTCTATCGTTATTTCATTTCGCTAATTCTGCAGTTTTGTACACATTAATGTTTTTTTTTATGACTTTCACACAATAAAAATGTGTAGGTATGTTGGCGGTCTTCATCCTTCATCTGTTCATATGTGTACATAATTATTTATTGCTGCTAGATTGTGAGTATCATTCCTTCTTTGTTGGAGGATTTGCAGTGTTTACCAGTTAAATAAAATTCCATTAGCTTACTTTTCTTGTTAGGAACTGTGTTCATGGCACCTAACTGAACATTGTTTTGCCATTACAGTTGACTTTACAAATGATAGTACGCAAAAGGTAATCCTGAACAGCATTAGTTGTAATAGAAAGAACTGCCTATGAGCTCATGCTAATGACCAAATGCTGTTGATCCTGTTAGGGATCACTACCACGGATCATTGGTCCACCTATTTGATTTTGGCACAGTTTTTACACCGGATGCCCTTCCTCCCCAGTTATATCCAGGCTAGGGACCGGCACTGAGTGCGCCCTGTAGCATGGGTTCCCCGGCCCACAGCGGTGAGAGCGCTGTGACCTAAACACTAGTCCTCCAGGGACCCATGCTAATGACCAAATAAGAGTGGAATTTCTTGTGAATAAAGCCCCAAAAACAGAAACTTGCTTGACTTAATGTTCCCTTTAATTTTCATTTCCCTTTTCATTCCTCACTGAGACGTGCATTTCTTGACACACTGTGACTACATGAGTTATCTGAGTTTCTATGAAATTGAAATGCTTACTGAACCTCCACAAAAAATGAAGCACCGATTAAAAGCGCCTTAATGGTCTGTGTTGAGAGCACAGAAGAATAAAAAGACAGCAGCTGAGCTTTCTTTTAACGATGCATGTTACTTTCTGGCTTCTAGACAGACTTCCTTTTTTTCTACAGACCCAGTGAAATCAGATCATATCACATGAATAAAACCACATACCCATTTACTGTTGCCAGAGCCGTTACAGTCTGCCAGAAGAGCAACATGGAACAGGTAGAGTACTGTCTATCTGTGTCTGTCTCTGTGTGTCTATCTGGATGTCTGTAGAGGCTACTCAAGTGGTTTAAGGAAAAGCTGTCCTGAATCAGTTTAGTCTCAGTTTATTTCACTTCATTTAAGATGGTCAGCAAGTTTGTTTTCAATCATTCGATTTTGTGTCTCTGAAAATGTTTTGCTGGGTTTTTTTTGTTTTGTTTTGTTTTAAGGAAAGTTCTGTAATTCTGTAGGATGATAGAAAAGCTCCTGATGATAAATCAAGACAAGACTCAGATTTGTGGAGAAATTTGTCTGGATGCCAAGCTTAGGGTCTCTAATGCTGTTTAAAGTCTTAGCATTTAGATCCATTAACCCTTTGGGGCCTGTGCTGACGCGTGCGCCGGATAAACTGCTTTGACAATAATTATAATGCAGTTGTTTGTAAATTAAGGTAAAGCAAATATTGTCCTTTGTCTAAAACGGCTGAGGTCTAATCCTCCTCCACCTATCTAATTGAAATGATATGCAAAACACAAACTTACTTACACTTAAGGTATAAGACTTTGCATCCTTTGGAAGATGGCAGGCAACAAAACCACTAAGGAAGCTCTGTGCGTTATCCTAGATGGTAATCAGCGATCCGTGTCAATTCTACTCATCGGTTTCTCTATTTCTCAGATTTATTTATCTTTTAGCATGGCAAAACACTAGGTATAGGCAAAGCTCCTTTTTAATTATTTTTATTCTTAATGTTTATTAATAATATTAATGATGTTAATGTTAATATTATTAACTTGTAAATGTTTAATGATAAATGTAAATGAACTACAATAATATGTAATTATATAATTGTTATATAATTACAATTGTTAATAATTATTATTATTATTAGTATTATTTTTATTATTATTATACATAAGTCATGTAAACTGTAAATGTTCAGAAATCTTGCGAAAGCACGCGAAAGCATCTACTGTGGCTGAAACAAATCAACAAATCAACATCCTGGATATGCAAATGTTACGTTATATGCAAAAGTTGCACTCCACGTTGCACTGCAGGACGTTCGACAACATGAAACTGTCTAAAGATTAAAGAAATGTAATCAGAATGTGTGCCATTTCTTTTACAGGCCACATAGACTTGTAAAGGCAAGCATTTATTTGAGAATCTAGCTTTATAGCTCAACAAGCTGCTCTGCACTTATATGTACACTTAGAAGCAACGACAAGATGTCAGTGCTAGATGGGCTATACATTTAGGAATAATATAACACCTGGCTAA
>CM074940.1:13661917-13677513 GCA_037576815.1 Pangasius larnaudii
AGAGTGGTGGTGTTTGGGCGGTGGGCATCTGGAACACCGGCAGCTCAGGGGTGTAACTCGGAGAAAGAGAGGGAGAGTGGTTAGGAACGGTCACACACACAGTGTGGAGATAAACTTGGACTTGTCTTGGACTTTCTGGCATTTGTAATTGGACTCAGGTAAATATGGCTCGCTAAATATGGTCTTTGTCTGTATTGTAATAAAAATAATGTACAATATTTGACAAGAGGTAATTCCTTCCGGCCGGGCTATGCACAGGCTAACCTGGGCTGTAGAACAGGGCTCCGGGTGAAAGGGGTCCCCCAAATTATTAGGGGGCCAAGCACCGAAGGTGCATAAGTACACTATTGTTAGGGGGACAAGCACCGAGGGTGCATAGGCACCCTATTGTTATTCTATGTTTCTTATTATTCTTCTTCTGCTTCTTCTTCTTCTTCTGGCTAGGGTGTCTATAGCAGGTATAGACTGATTGGGGAGGGTCTAAGGAACATGACACTTTGTGCACTGACACAAAACTTGCTAGGCATCTTCAGGACCATGACCTGAGGTTTCGCAACAAATTTCATGCCAGCGCCACCTACTGGTCAAAAGTAACAATAACATGCTAAAAAATGCTTACATCTAACTGCCATTTTTGCTACTCCTCCAATTTTTCTCCAATCTTCACCAAATTTGTCTCACATCATCTTGACACCTGTCTAAACAATGCTGCAGCAATGCCACCCCGCTGCCCGTTTGTTCATCTAGACTTTTCCTCCTACAGTCAGAGAATTCCACCACTGTCTTTTTTCAAAACATACACATCATGAGTGAAAATACAAATCATTCTTGAATCCCTTTGCCTAAAGTTATGGCTCTGTTTTCCTGTGATTGCTTAGGAAACAATTCTAGCATGGCCCCCGCAAATGCTCCTTGGAGCTTTCATTATTACTATTATTGTACGTTGGTCATATTTGTGTTGTGTTTATTGCTTTAAGTTTTGACAGTGGGAGGGAATGCAGGTGCAGAGCAGTCATATGGGCTTTTGATATTAGCTAGGTAATTGTCATAATACCTTCCTCCATTGCTCCATGGTCCAGTTCTGATTCTCACGTGTTCATTGTAGGCACTTTCAGCAGTGGACAGGGGTCAGGTTGTGTGCTCTGATGGTCCTCGGCTACACATCCCAATACGCAGCAAGCTGCAATGCATTGTGTGTTCTGACACCTTTCTTTCATAGCCAGCATTAACTTTTTCAGCAATTTGTGCTACAGCAGCTGTTCTGTGAAATCGAAACACATGGGCTAACCTTTGTTCCCCACGTTCATTAGTGAGCCTTGGGCATCCATGATCCTTTTGCCGGTTCCCTGGTTGTCCTTCTTTTGGTAGGTCCTAACCACTGCATACCGAAAACATGCCACAACACCTGCCATTTTGGAGTTGCTCTGACCTAGTCATATAGCCAACACAATTTACTCAAAGTTGCTCAGATCCTTGTGCTTGCCCACTTTTCCTGCTTCCAACACATCAACTTTGAGAGCTGACTGTTCACTTGCTGCCGAACATATCCCACCTGTGGATAGGTGCCATTGTAATGAGATAATCAATGTTATTCACATCAGCTGTCAGTAGTTTTAGTGTTATGGCTGATCAGTATATATGGCCCCAGTAAAAAAATTCAGCCCAGGAGCCCCCACCACCCTAGATCCACTGGTTTTTGGTCTCGATCTTGACTATGTCTCATTTTCATTTGGACTTGATCTTGACTTGGTTACAACCCCCTTAAGACCCAGTCTTGCCTTGATCTCAGTAGTCCTGGATGCCACAATGGCAGTCTTGAATACAGATCTACTTAAAAGCCACAAAGCCAATACTGAAAAACAATATGGTAAGAGCAGGTAGAGGAGGCTTCTGGATCATCAGTCCACCTGCAACATTTTGCCTTTAGTTTTGCCTTCAGCGAGTGAAATGCAATCTTGAAGCATTTGGATGAATCTGAGCAGATAATATAGGCCTATACACTTCAGAATTCATCCTGCCACCTTTGCCAGCAGTTACATCATCAATAGACACAAAGGGGTTTTCTTAACTATAATGTGGTCTTCCTGTTTTTGAGGCTTACCAGTTGTTTACGTCTTGTGGTAAACCTCTGTGTTTCTTCTTCTGAAGTCTTCTTTTGATTGTTGCTTTGACACATATATATATATATATATATATAGATATTATTCTTGATCTGTTGTGAAGGGGAAGTCTTCTTCACTAGGGATTCAACTGTCATCCACCGGAGTTGGTTTCTGTGGTCTTCTGGACCTTTTGGTGTTCTTGAGCTCACCAGTGCTTTCTTTCTCTTTAAGTATATACCAAATAGTTGATTTGGCCACACCTATTGTTTTTGCTATCTCTCTGATGGATTTTTATTGATTGTTCAGCCTAATAAAGGCTTATGACCCTGGCAGTGACAGCTCTGGACTTCATATTGAGAGTTAACAGCAACAGATTCCATATGCAAATGCCACACTAGAAATCAACCATTGAGCTTTTATCTGCTTCCTTGTAAGTAAAATAATGAGGGAATAACAAAGACTTGGCCATGGAAAAGAGGGGGACCACATAGGATTTGGATGTAAATACCCTCAAATAAAAAGCTGTAAGTCATATTCATCATTTAAGGTCCATTACTATATACTGTGGTAGAACGCTAAAATATGAATAACGTTAACCAATGTCCAAATATTTATGGACCTGACTGTATTATTATTAATAATAAATTATTATTATTACTAGCTTTTCTTGAAGGAGTCCAACCTAAAGCGCATAGTAAAACTATATGTAAATACATACATACATATACTGTATAATATGTGTGTGTGTGTGTGTGTGTGTGTGTGTGTTTTTATTCATGGAGCCATCGATACATATAGCATCCACTGGGGTCTCCAAATATAATCATTTAAATAATTAAAAATATATATTACCTTGTACATTATTGCATAGTGTGCGTTTTTCATCATTCTTAAGTAAACAATGAAAGGAAATCGTCCTGCAAAATCATGTGGTCATTATAATGAAATGCTTAAAGGACCTCACTTTGACTAGCAGCAGCACAAAAAAAAAAAAAAAAAAACACCTGCATCCAGCTTAAATCTGAATATGAATCATTTCTTGTTCAAACTTTGGCTCCAGGTGGATGGAGCTGAGACTGTTGTGTCTGAAAGAACTTTATTTACACAGGTGTAAGGTATAAGCAACATTTATGTGTAGCCTATTCTCATTTTCTCCTTTTCCTGAACAGTTGTCTAGCAAACAGCACAATACCTTTACAAACTCACTTATTCACTTCCCCATTATGTGAAGCTGGTCATTGTTCTGTAATGACCCGCCTTTTCAGCCCGTGTGCGAGCACTGGTATGAAGTCGTTGGTTTATGAGTAAGTTAATGAAACAAATGAAACAGGACTAGCCAAGATGTATTGCAAGGGTACAAAGTGAGAGGGGAAAAAAACAGAACCCAATGTTGCTTCTTTCTTTTAAAAAAGCAGGCTCCTGTGATCCAGTTTAGCAGCTCTTCAAGTTTAGAAGCTGTGAGTAGCTGGGCACGATGCCGAGCGATGTAAATTCTCCAGCACTAGATCTGCCTGAGCATCATGTGCTCAGATCATGAAAGTGAAGACACTGAAAAAGACCTGCTTGAGCACACTACTTACTAGTATTACATTGAAAATTATTTGGTAACCAATCATGCAAGGTTCTCAAGCTTATGATGGATTAATATCATAGAAAATATTAAACGTGGAAAAAAAAAAAGGTGGAGTAGAAGTGGAAGGGTTTTTTTTTTTTTTTCAGGAACCCAGTGTGGGGATTTCCCACAAAAATCAGAAATGATGAGGCTGACTCTACATGTTTCCGTAGCTGCTGTTTCCTGTTTCATGTCACTTCTTTTTTTCCTCAATGTGCTTCACAATCCAATGACATCATAGAAATCAGAACGTATGACTAGTCCAGCCCACTCTAAGCTTTTCAAATGTAATAAAATCCCGTGTTACTGCTGCAGTCGGTACTGACTTCCAAGACAGCACCATGGCACAGGTATTGTCCAGTCATACTTTCTTTTGAGATGTTAGCTTTATAAAATATCTGCCATTATGTATGAATGTGCGTGTCGGTTCTTTGAAATTGCTCAGATAGTTTGTGTGTTTTCCAGGTCACATAGCATGTGTTTAAATTGTGTCTTTAAAAAAATATAGTGATGGTTTTTAGGATAGTTCTGTAACGCTGTAGGAAGCAAAGAAAATCGCTTGATATTAAATAACATCGAAATTCAGGATCTGACTCCAAAGACGTTTGGGCTAAGCATAGGGTCTGCACTCCTGCTTGGTAGTTTGATTCTTACGCACACACACACTCACACATGTACACGCGCACGTACACACACCCACACCCGCACCCACACAGCAGCGTACCTGCCCTGGCTCCCATTGTCTGTGTTCCTGTTTAAAGCCTTAGCACATTAAACCATTAATAAGAGTTTTGCATTAGCAGTAGGCTTACTATAGACATACAAACACGCATGCACGCACGCACACACACACACACACACACACACCGACTCATGCTTTTGTGGTCTATTGACTGTGCAGACAAACGTACTCTAGCTGAACTAATTTTGTTAGTGTTACACATTGTCTCCAACTCGACTTTTTAGTTCTGTTTTATTTAATAGGTTCCGCTTACCTCTTATGTATTTACATATTCAACTTTTACAAAGGGTGCACAAAGAAGTGTCTGCACATATTAAAATCTAATCTAGCACATTCTGAGTAATTATTGCACTTTGTGAGCAGTTATTGCATCATTGCAAGTACTACTGTACAAACCTGGTAGTTTCCACACAGGTCACTATGTACAGTAAAATCTGACATAAAACTATGTAACAGAAACCGTTTGTATTTAACACAAATTTACGTAGTAAATAGTATGTGCTTACCGTACTGTAAAACAAAGCACTGCTAAGTTATTTCATGATGTGCTTATTTAAACATAGGTCCTACAGAATGAATGAATGAATGAATGAATGAAAGAAACACCCTCCTATAACTATATACAAGGGTGAGTCAAATGTAAACTTCTTTTTTCATTTTATTTTTGCATCGCATTGTATTGTAAATAGGTGTCACAAAAGTGTGCCACGTTTTCTACGCAATCTCGATTTCGTTCGGTGCAAATGTTCACTTAAAAAGGGTCCAGATTCCTTTGAAAAGAAAAAATTCCTTCTCTTGCATGCACAGGCCACTGACTCACTGCCTTCTGCAATTCTTCATCTGACGAAAAGATGGTTCCACCCTACTTTGTCCCTTAGGAGTCCAAAAACATCCCAGCAGGATGTTGTGTGAGCGATAAGCGATGACGCATATATATGGTACCGCATAGCTACATCCGTTTTTTCTCATTTTTCCAGATCTCTCACCATTTACTGAACTATAGACGTGACCGAGAGATTCTCCCAAGATGACAATGGTGTAGTAATTTAACTACCATGTTTAACTCCGGCCTCACTATCATGGCAGCGTGACAGCGGAATTAAATATAAAATGCAGAGTACTTTGAGTTATTTTAGTGGAGGATTTAGAAAGACACCTCACCTATTCTGGTCAGACGGCTCACGTGTTCTAGGTCATTACTCTCGTATGCTGCATGACAGCAGCATTTATTGGAAATAAAATGGGCGACTGTCGAAATGTCGTGGCATGCATGCACATGAGCACAAGAAGATAATCGGGTGAATCTCATAACTCTGGATTTCTAAAACCACAGCTACATTTGCAACTGGCATTTCCAACAAATCTCTTTAGTTCCTGTTTTTATTTATGTGTGTTCATGTACAATAGTCCTTTCTGGATGCTTTTTTGCTAAAACACGGGAACATGTAAACATCTAAAAAATGTAGTTATTAAATTCTAGCTTTGCTTAGATTCTTGTAGATGCTTATGTCTGGCTTTAATCTGTGGGTTTTTTTTGTTTTGTTTTGTTTTGTTTTGTTTTTTTTTGCATTGTGTTGCCGAGAATATGACTTTTTAATCTCTCCCCAATATGGCATGAGAGTGTACTATGATATTTGTGGTCTCAGAGGTGACAAAACAAAACTGGGTTTTGGTTCCTGGAAAATGTGCGTCAGTGTGCAATACCAATACCTAAGCACCGTTATGCAAAAGGACAAAAAAATGGTATAAAAAAGGGACTTATTACAGAGAGAAAATCTGAGAATTAAAATATTAATCACTGTCTGAAAATATAAGGTTGGTTTTGAAAAAAAAAAAAATTGACTGGAACACAAACACATTCAGACTGCTTTTAAATGACTTGGACTTGCACAGTCCATTGGACTGGATAGCTGGAGGTGTGATCCGAAAATACAGACATAGCATAAACCTGTACCATTACATTTAGCAGTGACTGCAGATTGGCCTTTTAATCAGCCTAAATCAAGATACATTTTGTTTGCATTTGGAACACCAGGTCAGCATCACTGAATACGTGAAGTCTGAAAACAAAATGGAGAACATCTTCTTACGCTTTCATCTGGAGATGGTTAGAGAGGCACATCTGGACATAAAGGAGAATCTGAGTGAATCAGAAGAGTCAGAATGTCAGAGCCACAGTACAGAAGGGGAATGCGTCGTGGATGGAATACTTCAGCAAGAGACGAGAGGTGAGTTCAATACATCTGCTGTGCCCACAAAGTACTGAGATTACACGAGATGAGCAAAGCTATGAGTTGTCTGGCATGGCATGGTACAAAGATGACGATGTGCTGTGACAGATAGACGAGGGAGATGTACTTAAATTCTGTTCTTTGCGCTGCTATGCCGAAAACATCACAACGATCAAGATGTTAATGAGTCTTTTAGATCTGCCTTTATGGGTTATAGCTATATTCAATTTTTTTTTTTTTTTTTAAAAAGGAGGACGACAGAAGAGCAGCGTGTATGCACAACATTACAGCATAAACATACTGTGATATTATAATTTAATTATAATGTGTTACATTTATACTTAGCAGCAATTAGAGACATACAGTATTTAAATAATGGTTCCTCCATGCCTCACTTCTTCATCTTGCCTTTTAGGCAAAATATGAACGGCTGTAGTTCTGATCACATTAAACTTGGCACCCAAGTGGTGCAACAGAAAAGCATTTGCCCTGTCTTTGGTAGACTGCCAGTTTGAATCCTGAGGATACAACAGCCATCTGTGGCTGGGAGTCCAAGATAGCAAAATGGCCGTGCCCTCTGGGTGGGAGGCCAAATTATGTAATAACACATGGGAATGCCTTTACCCAGCTAGTGCACTAGGTCTATGCAAGGAAATGTTTGTGTCATAACCATTCCATTGTTTTTCACTTGGCACAGGGTCCTTTAAAAAGGATAAAGAATGCCAAGTGCTGATCCAGAGTTTACACCAAACAACCATCTGCCCTGAAAATATCAAACCAGTAAGAAGAAAGGCTTGCCTGAATAATTCCACATCAGGTCAGTATTGGCTCGTTATTTTATCTGCATTTTTCTAAGCCACAGTGTTTTCCGTTTCTTCCATGAACTCACTGAAATTGTACCAAATCCAAGTTTCACTGTAGGATTAAACGTGAAATAATGTACAATAAGCTTTTCACAAGCGATACAATGTTGATGGGAATTCTCTTTCTCTTGGGTTCGGTTTTATTCTTTTTATAACGCACCACAGCAAGATTAAAGCTTTCATATTTCCTGTCTTTTAGAAGACATCACCATCTACTACTACAAGTCAAATATGTTAGAAGATCTGGGAAAGGGTGTTCCTGTTGTATTGAACGTCAGCGACTCCAGCCAGTTTCTGAAATGCACATTCAGAAGTGGCAAAGCAGTTCTGACTGTCGAGGTAAGAGAGCATCATAGTGTGAAACATGAACATGGATTCATAGTGATTTTCGTTTTAGCCGTCCTAATACAGCAAACAGATTTTAAGCCCCTGATCAATCCACCCGTCTACTCTCTTTTTTTTTATGCTAGCTGGAGATGAGTGTATATGGTTTATGGTAATTCTACTTCATGTAATACAGCTGAACTGTACAGTACGAGTCAACAATATATAATTCATTAAACTTAGAGGTGACTGGACTTGTGATTAATTCTTTTAACTCACCCAAAGGACTTCGTTAGTTCGAAATGATGACTTGGATAAGTGGGGAACTTAAATAACCTTAAAGATTACAATGCAAATCTCGCCAACATGGCTTACTATTATAACAGAGTGGTAAACATCGATCATCATTCAGTTCAGTAGGTTAGAGTTAACCCATTTTTTTAAATATATGTGCCTGCTTCGATTAAACTCATCTGTTTATATTGAATATTTTATGTTTCAGTGCTGGGAAAAGGATAAACTGGATTCGATCTGTAAGAATGACCCAAGCACATGGCCTTTTGTCTTCTACCTCACATGTACCAAGGACAGCTGCCGTCGCTTCGAGTCAGCCGAGTGCAGTGGTTGGTTCATCCGCACGGAATCTAACTACGTGTGCATGGCTGAACAAAAAGATAAAGATAAGGATTCAGAGAAATATTCCTTCCTCATTTCGCGATCGCCCAATAAAACAAAGTCAAAGTGATGTATGATCACAAAAAAATGGGCTATACAGAACTCCAAAAATGTGGGGTCTAATGCTGTGTAATTAAGCTATAGGGAAATATTTCTCATTCTACAACTTGCTTTTTGACATTTAGGTGTCTGTCCAGTTATGTATTCTATTCATTCTAATGATATATTCATATACATATATGTTAAATATGCATTGCTGCTGAATATCACTAATAATAATAACGATGTCATTGAATATTTTTTATTCATTTTCTATGTGTGTATAGGATCTGTTGTTTAACTGCCATTGCAGTAGTAAGTAATATGTATCATATCGCAATTTATCAATTTTACATTATGAGTATTGTGTGTGTGCATTTCTTTGGTATGTCAGCTGCAAAATATTTTATCTTTAAAAAAAAAAAAAATTATATACATTTTTCTCCCTTATTCTTATAAGCACAGATAGTCACAAAAATTAAAGAAAAAAAAACAGAAAGAAGAGAGAAAAAGCTGTGTTCATCTGTAGGAGATACAGTAATTTGCTGATATGGTTTTGGTCCACTTTGTACTCTTAGACAGGTGAGTCGCTACAAATCAGTATTGCAGCTGTTCTGACCGAGCACCATTATCGTACGATGAAACATTTGATTCTGGTGGGAGTGGTCTATTCCAGGATGGCCACGCCCCTTCAGCGGGCACTAAGGGATAACTTCCGTCATCTCAGCTGAACCTTGTCTAAATTAGACTTGTACAAGCTAATTCTGGTGACTCGCGGTCGCAACTCGGACAACTTATTTACACACTTTACGTTGGTTTTTACTTTACTTTGTGACACAAATTCATTAACTGAGAAACAATTCTCTCAAAATATTTTATTTTCTTATGGGCTGATTTTTAATTTGATACGTTTTGAATATATTTAAAAAAAAAAAAAACACTTGTTTTGCGTTTTACATAAATATTTGTAATACTTAAATATTTACATTTATCAGCATAATATAGAAGCAAGTTTATATGTATATATATATATATATATATATATATATATATATATATATATATATATATATATATATATATATTCCATTGTTTTATAATATGCAAATTAATTGGTCCATCTCTTCATGTGTACAGCCAGATATTTCTCATGCAGTTGATTGTCTTTTAATTGTGGATAATTACTTCTTATGCTCATTTCCTGCTACTTCTGTCTCCAGAATGATTTGCATTGCTGATCAGTTCATTAAAATCCTGTTTGCTCGCCATCGCTCTCATAAGCTTTGTTCACTGTTCCATTAGTATCTTCCTCATATGGGTTCTCAGGCTTGTCCGCTTTCTTGGCTTTCCTATAAACCAGAACAGTTGATTGAACATACAGGATTTAATTAAACATCCTATGTGGTGAATTTATCATTTAAGTATTACAACTGTAAATATTCACACCTTAAATGTCACCCCCAAGACAGTTGTCATTGTAATGAAATGCAAAAAAATAAGCAGTTGTCTTGTACTGTGCTGAAAAATGTCCATTCAAATCAAAGCGAATTTCATATGAATGTCGTACGAAAAAGATATGCAAACACTTTTCCTGAAAGTTGGCTTACAATCTTTGGCAAATTCATCGTCAGCCATTTACAAATACGCGCAAACCACTAATTTTACATCAAATATTTACAGTGTAAGTCATTGTTTTCAATTCGGCCGGCAGGCTTATGCAATCCACTCTTTTTCACTTCCATGCTTTGCGTGTTCCGTGATGCTTATACAGTAGGTGTTTTCCCTGATGCACTTACCTCTTCCTGTTAATGGAGCCCATGACAATGACGTAAATGCCCACACAAACCACCAAGGCCATCACCACTCCAAAAACGACTAGCCACACTTGAACCGGCGGCTCTGTGAGAGGAGCCAACGTGGCACGCAGTCCTTCAAACTCCAACGTGTTATCCGTCAGCTGAAAAACCCCATTGATGCGACCTCTGGACAGCCTACGCATGGGGGGGTGGGGGTGGAGGGGGGGGGATTTCACACTCTGTAACTACAGCCACTAAAAACCTAACTTCTTGTCATAAGTGATGCAATTGCCAAGCCTGCTTCACATTTGGGGAGTACCTACATTTCACAGTACAATCGCTACAGCTGATTATACATATCGAGAGTGCTGAACCGCTTTGAGCTATTCAAATTATTTACAATTATACCACAGTGCTGTTGACAAGTCTGATTAGTCAGAACATTTCTGAAACGACAGCTCTGACAGTAGTGTCTACTAGAAATCACAGGTTCATGCGCTCGTTCGGAGATGTTACTGTTTCTATAACCGTAGCAACAAACCGATGTCTAAAACTAGAAGGAGACTGCAGTGTCAGCTCTTTGTAACAGCCAGAGGTAAAGCTGTAACTGTGACTTTTCTGACACGGGAAAATGTTCCGAACAGAGGGTCTTTATGCATTTTTTTTCTGTAAAATTTAATTTGATTTGATTTAAGCTTGTTCGTGAACAATAACAGGGTAATAACTTGTTTTGTAGACATTCAACGACATTAAATAGAATTATAAATCAATAAAAGTATGATCAAAAAGTGTAATGGCCTCATGCATCACACACACTCTCTTTGATTATTTGGTATAACATTAGCAGTGCTCTCACCAGATAGCAGCCTCCACTTCTGCTTTGGGAATAATCCTAGATGCATTAGTAGGATCAGTCACCACAATGTAAAAAGAGATCCTTGGCGTTTCTTTGTATGTGTAGATATTGTCTGCCCTGGAGAAATTGATTTAAACAAAATGGCATCGATTTAACCCAATCCAAATACTTTGTTCTAAATGGTTATACATATATACACACACCCATCAGCCATAACTTTAAAAAATTGTGTAGGTCCCCTTTGTGCCACCAAAACAGCTCTGACCCTTCAAGGCATGGATTCCATAAGACCTCTAAAGGTGTGCTGTGGTATCTGGCACCAAAACATTTGCAGCAGACCCTTTAAGTCCTGTAACTTGCGAGGTGGTGCCTCCATGGATCGGACTTGTTTGTCCATCACATCCCACAGATCCTCGATCGGATTGAGATCTGGGGAATTTGGAGGCCAATTCAACACCTTGAACTCTTTGCCATGTTCCTGAAACCATTCCTGAACAATTTTTGGGGGGTATTTGGTCTGCAACAATGTTTAGGTAGGTGGTACATGTCAAAGTAACATCCACATGAATGCCAGGCCCCAAAGTTTCCCAGCAGAACATTGCCCAGAGCATCACACTGCCTTGTCCGGCTTGCCTTCTTCCCATAGTGCATCCTGGTGCCATCTCTTCCCCAGGAAAGCCACATACACACACCTGGCCTTCCACATGATATAAAAGAAAACATGACTCATCAGACTAGGCCTTCTTTTTCCATTGCTCCATAGTCCAGCTTTGATGCTCACGTGCCCATTGTAGAATCTTTCAGGAGTGGACAGGGGTCAGCATGTCAGCATAATTTGGTCCTTGTCTAAGTCTGTCAGATCCTTACACTTGCCCATTTTTCCTGATTCCAACACATCAACTTTGAGAACTGACTGTTCACTTGCTGCCTAATATATCTCACCCCTGGTTAGGTGCCATTGTAACAAGATAATCAATGTTATTCACTTGACCTGTCAGTGGTTTTAATGTTATGGCTGCTCGCTGTGTGTGAAAATACACACACACACACACACACACACACACACACACATATATATATGTGTATATATTGTTTGATACTGACATGAAATCGACAGCTTCACCCTTGGTCTCTAAATAGTATTGTCGCATGGCAAAGGCCATGGAGGCCTTAAAGAGGTACATCTCGTTGGCATTCCACTGGTACTGAAAAAAAAAAATCAATGTCTTTATCAGTATGTATGATGAATATTTATATTTAAAAATATACTGAAATATAAAGAATATGAAAAATATCTACAGTATAAGGACAAAAAGTAAACATACTGCATTATCTCCCAGGGCAGCTTTTAGACTCACTCTCACTTTAATCGCATTTTCAGAGTCTGTGTACAAGCAAGGCGTATTAATAACAATAAAACATTGTCACATTTACTGGATTGGAAATCTAGCTCTACCAGTTATTTTTGAAAGACTATTTTCGCACATTAACAGTGAGGAGCAATAGGATGTTCTGATATTGAGCACTTACATGGATCGACAGAAGCATCCCACCCTGGTTCTCTGATGTTTTTCTGGTTTTCCACCTTAAGCCACTCATACAATGTACTGAAGTAGTTCAGCAGAGGTTTGGAGTCCATCCTGGTGTCACCCGAGATATCCTCCAAAGCCTGTGTCCAAGATTTTGATCGTCCCAACTCAAGCATATGCCTGTCCATAGACATATGATACAATTTGGTGTCATTCCTCACATTTATTATTTCGTTTTTAAACAATTCATGAAATGTGGGACCTTTTCCCTACATTGTCGGTCAAATATCTTTTGTGCTTTATTACAGTTTATCCAATATTGGATACAAAGTTACAGCTTTACCTCTGACTGTTACAAAGTGCTGACACTGGAGACTCCTTCCAAAAATGCTAAATAAACAGCTCCTCACAGAAAGTGTCACCATATCAAAGTCATACATAGTTTTAATCCATTTACGTCTCTGTGAATTAGCTGCTACTATAGAAATGCTAACATGTGACATATGACGAGTGTGTTAACATAAACCTGCGATTTGCATGGCAGCCATCAGACCTGCTGTTATAGAAAATGAATCAGCGTTTTCTGACCAATCAGATTTCAGACTGTGAAGCCCGTACCTAAGTTTGTTGCCAGCTTTGGTGGAGTTTGTAATGTCGCATTTGTAAAGGGGGCCACTGTGGCCAGCTTCCTGGCAAAGCGCAGCCTGAAACTGGAACTGGTATACTGTTCTTGTGAAGTATCTGCGTTAGAGACAAACAGGAAACGGGGGTCAACTTTATCAGAAGGGTTAACACTACGAATGGAACGGGTTGTCATACTATATTTTTCAAGCATCAAGGATTTTTCAAGCATTACCAAATATTTAACGATATTATACTGTATTTTATGAACCTAAATCACAAATGACACAGGTGCGTTTCATGTATTAATTTATTAATTAACATTCACATGTTACAAGTGATTACCGGATAAATGAATAATCGCCGGACACATGGAAGAGAGCAGGTGGGTCACAATATGTCTCATCTCTAGGTATAGGCTCCACCACACCAACCAGCTCTCGCCTGTAATAGACAAACAGTAAGAAGCATTATTAGCCTAGTGCACTAGTGTTATAACCAAGAAAACCATCAAATACCCGATTCTTTGTATTTAAGGACTGTTCATTCCACTCTCAGCTTGTAACAGGACTCCTGCTCTATATACTATATATCTATTTCTTACTTAGAGTTGAACATATTTTTTGAAGTCTAAAAAACTTTTATAAAGTATTCGAAAACAGTAACAGGAACATACAGAGGGATAATTCATCATCTGTATCAGTACTTATTAACTATAAGTGGCACTCTTTTCAGCTAAACAGCCAATAATTCAATTAAATTGAATTCAGTATAATTCAATAATTTAGTTCAAATTCAATAATTCAATTAAAAAGACGTTTTAAATCAAATGTCTGTGCATGCATTTCGCAGACTGTCCAAAATATGTTTTACAAAATTACATCAAACGTGTGACATCCTTGTGACTACTGGACATCCCGAACGAGTGACATTTGTCGTGTAATGTGCCTATAAACATTAGTGACCCTCTAACTGAGAGAGTTGCCTCATAGAGGAATTTTCCAATGCTAATTACATCACCAGAGTGAAACCATTTTGAAGGTTTTACACTTACTTCATCTCCCACCAGCGGAGCATCCACTGCTCTTTGGGGATAGTCCCCTGGAACACCTGCCATCGCCATTCCTCCAGCATGTAGGTAAATGGCAAAGTTGCCACAATGGTTAGGGCCTGCTTCAGCAGGAAGTTAATATCTGTCTCTGTAGAAGCAGAACGGATGTAGGTAATTTCAGGTTAGCCACAACGTGAATTGCACTTCGACTCAGTGTTTCATTTTAAGATACCATATGTGATGTTTTTCTGTATAATATAATGTGACAGAAATGCCAACCCAATGCATAGCCCTGGACGGACGGGGGGTTGGGGGAATGCAGGTTTAAAACTCTATACGGTTTCCATACAGTCCTTTACACAAATCATTTGCATCAAGTACAAAATGTTGTGCGCATATATACTGGGTTTTATGGTAACCACAGGTGCTTTTAGAGTCAGGGTATTTGGGGGAAGGGGAACTACTGCTTCCTGGTCATTACTGCTTCCTGGTAAACCCTGAATATTTGCGTACTCCAGTTTCTGCCTCAACGGGTTTGACTGTGCTGTTTGATCACGGCTGCGGAGAGTGTTTTTTAATCACTTTCTAATTATCATTACCACTAAAATGATTTGGTACGTACTCAATTTTAAACTTTGTTGTAGGCCTGTCTTCTCTTTTTCTTTTTGTATTGCAGTTTTCTGTGCACCCAAGAACTGGTGGCAGTATCCCTAATAAATGTAGTTAACTGCTTTTAACTATATACTTGTCGAAATTTAGCCAGGCATACACTGATAGATTGATTAATGAACTCAAAACATTCCCCATTTACATTGACAGAAGGCACGGAAAGATGCCTGGTGCATCTTTCAAACGGGAAAATAGAGAGGAGAGGGTGTCAGTTAATATTGGAGAACACCTATGCAACTGTCAATCATTCCTGATTCTCGTGTCGATTCACTCATTGTTTTTTTTTTTTTATTGGCGAAGAAAAGATTTTGCATATTTTTGAGTGATAAATCATAGCAGCATACTCTGATGTTAAAATACAGAGATCCTATGCAATGTAATGTGTAGCGGTTGGCAGATCTGAAGTTAAATCTATCTATCTATCTATCTATCTTTTATATATGTATTTCTGTCTGTTTATTTGTCTATTCATTCATTTACTCGTCT
>CM074940.1:13687509-13699568 GCA_037576815.1 Pangasius larnaudii
TGGCTCAGCAAAGCTGTGCTGTGAAGGGCATTTTTGCTCAGTCACTGGCGTAATTAATACTTTGTTTTGCATTTTTCCTGGTGCAGTTGTGTCAAATCGCAAGAAATATGTAGACGTAAAATCTGCTAAAATCTATTAATACCTTATATTTTGCACAAAGATGACGAAAAAGATGATGCAATATTTCAAATTTTCATAGAATTCCCCTGACTGGCACTATAGAAAGAGGAACATCATTTTTACTACGAAAGCCTGCTTTCATCAGATTCCTTTTTCTGCTTACAGCTGGAAAAAAAAAAGTGATTCCAGTGACTTTTGACAAGACAAATTTTATTTTATTTTTTTTTTTTAACAAAAACTGTCTGTGGCCACTGTAGCCTCGGGTTCCTGTTCTTGGCTGACAGAAGTGGAATCCGAACCACCTCAAGTTTCCATGACGTATGCATTCTGAGATGCTTTTCTTCTCACTTTGTAAAGTGAATATTTCAGTTACCATAATCTCTGTAAGCTCAAACCAGTCTGACCATTCTCCCCTGACCGCTCTAACCAGATAGGTCAAATGTGGCACCAACAACCATGCCATGGTCAAAGTCAATCAGATCACATGCTAAAATCCTCCCAGTTTCGTCACTGGCACTGGCATTGCCATCTACTAGCTTGTTCTCTTACTATGTTACAGCTACAGATACAGTGTGATGGTCAACATGTTCGTCCTCCAAGACACCTGAAGCTACTTTAATTTTTTAACTGCAAACATAGGGCAACATAGGGCAGCTCTGGGAAACGTTAACCGCATTTCCCATGAGCTAGGAGACGCTTAGCATTACGCTAAATAATCCAGATAGCAATCCTGATTACACCTCTATAAATGTGATACTTTAGTCTGTACATGTTGTATTATTATTATTATTATTATTATTATTATAAATAACTGTTCATTATCTGTGCAGTTACTGATATTTTTTTATAACCTTAGCAAATATTATCTTGGATGTCTACATATAACTCTGTTACACCTGGATACTTACTTGGAAGCTGACAAAAGTATTCAAAAATGAATTTCGTATATTTGAATTATACGCATTAAATACATTTTTCAGGGGTTTATACATTTTACTACATTTACATTTTAGTAATGTTTTTCTCTTTGTTTGAATGTCCTAAGAGTAAGATATGTCACAATTCCAAAGTTAAGGGTTATGATATTATGATATCGAAAAAAAAATCAGAACCTTTGATGCAAAATTTTAAATAGAAAAATACAGAATTTATATAAATTAGGCCAAAAGTTAAGCATATGAGATTCCCAGGTAAATGTTGACGCTTTGAGATTGATCTATGTATCATCTATTCAGTTCAGAATTGTTTTTTTTTTTTCATTTTCCATTTTATTTCTGCAAAACAAACATGGATTGTTTCATAAATAATAACTATCCAGATCCTGATTCCTCAGATTTTCTCTCATTTTTCATTCTTATAAGCAAAATACAGGCTCGTTCGAGCCACACACTGAAAGGTCACCAGCAGGGGGAGACAGAAGGGAGACAGAATTTGAACAGAGATATGCAGGCAAAATGGCTTAAAGGTGTCGGAAAAAGGACATCAATGGATCATTGGAGGGAAATTTGTTGAGCCCACACTGGGCTAATTGCACAAATTAACCCAGAAAGAAATATTCTGAGCTCTGTGCACAGCGTCTTCAGAAGTTGAGCACTTTTTAAGCTGCTACAGCTTCCCATCTCAGGAAGAGTTCAGGAGACGATGGTAAAACAAACGTCCTGATCATTTCACTACGTCGCCCCATGCTATGGTCTGTAGTGAACATTTAATAAAGCACTTTGGCGGACGTGCTGTTGTAGGAAATTAATAAACCACAAGGTGTTGTGTATGCAGTCCCAACAAGAGTGACTGTTACCACACCAAAGTTGATTGTTGTCCTAGAAAAGCACTAAAATGTTTTAATCCCTTTATACCTCAGTAATTTACTAACAGTTACAATTACGTTATTTAAGGTTTATGGAACGTCCTTGAAACCGGTTAGATCCTGTTGTCACTTCCATTATAGCAGCTATATGACGGCTTTACCGCTGACTGTTACAAAGTTCTGACACTGGAGACTCCTTCCAAATGTGCTTAATAAAGTCTCATGAAACTTCACCACATCAACAATGACACACACTTTAAAAATCTGTTTGCGTGGAGCATCCGCCGTACGAGTCCATATGTAAGTTACTATGGAAACAATAACATAATAGAATAGAGCAGATGTTGTCAAACCACTGTGCATCAAAATATCATTTTATATCAATATCAGGATATCACGACTACAACACTGACGGCATTGTGTATTGTTTATGCGAAGCAATGACTTTTGTGTGCAATATCTATCTTTATCACAGTGCAATAGCGGTATATAGTATCCACTTCTGTTCATAGCAACTTGTCTCTTATTACCAGTGTTGTCTTTGTCCTTGTCTTTGTTATCTTATTGTAATGTGCAATATCTACAAGCACAGCTAGACTGATAAGAACAACACCGAATAGATAAGAACAAGACCGAGTCGGATTCCCGTGTAAATTCTAGCGTCCTCAGCCAGTAAAGCATGGGACTGATTATGATTCTTATTGCTTTATATATTTATTGGTTTCATTTATTATGTATATACGGCGTGTATCAATTCAATAAAATGTGACTTCACAGATAGGACCGAGGAATATATGAAACGTAACGTAACATGTAATTAATTAGCTTTAACGAACGTTCGTTAACTTTTATTGACTATTCTCTAGCCCAAATTTATGGGATCTGTAGGATCTGTGCCGACTGTGTGAAACTCCAAAAAAAAAAAAAGTGGAAAAATCAGTGGAGTATATGGGATCTAAAAAGAAGGTACATCTATCTATCTTTTTAGATCCCATATACTCCACTGAGCAAAATAAACCTAACAGGCATGTGGATGCATGTAGATATTGTTACATGTAAATATTTGTTTATAATGTGTTGCAGTGGGATTTTGCTTTGTAATATCTGCAATGAATAAAAAAAGCACTTTGGTCCCTCAATCTCCTTTTACTGGTCTTTTTTCCGTGTGAATCAGGTGCAGTAATGCCACTTTCACAGCTGAATGTTTAAGGCTGGAGGATCTGACCAATAAGGCCAGGGCCGTGGAGATTCCACACACCCTCACTTGTGGAAAAACAGAGCAATATTCATCTGTGGAAACTCTGATCTGGTGACACTCTTCGGCTCAGGACAGGACTCCTGCCATGATTTATGCCTTGATTAGAGTGGCTAGAAAAACTCAGACTGCACATGCTTTATCTGAACACTGTAGCAAGTGCAATAGCGTTGACAAATGCACGCCGTGTTCTTAATGCGAGGGCATTTGACTACTGAGGAAACGAGTCTCAGGATCCTAGTTAAAGTGCAATGCGGAGGATCTGCAGTACTCCATCCAAATAAGTGCAATTTTGTATATGTAAAATTGGCATGAAGGGAAATTTGTGACAAAGGATCACAGTGGTCAGATCACAACGTTGGCTATATATCTTAGCTTCGTTCAATAAATAACAACGTGTCATTTTAAAACGCGGAAATAACAGTGACTTTATTCAGACTTAGGATTCCGAGTGCCACCATTGGGCACTTCATCTAAATCAAGTTAAGTAAGTAAATAAATAAATAACAACACACAAGATAGGTTGGAAGCTTTAGTATAAAAACTCACTCATGACTGCATGTGCTTTTATGTTTTCGCTCACCACGGAAGATTCTGTCAATCTTCCTG
Source organism: Pangasius larnaudii (assembly GCA_037576815.1). Classification (NCBI taxonomy): domain Eukaryota; kingdom Metazoa; phylum Chordata; class Actinopteri; order Siluriformes; family Pangasiidae; genus Pangasius; species Pangasius larnaudii. The sequence goes on from CM074940.1 coordinate 13,691,298, forward strand.
GATGTGGTGGTGAAGACGTAGGGAGGGTGAAAACAACACTACTATGGAGTTTACAATGGAACTTCCGTCTGCCTCTCACACTCTCTCTCTCTCTCTCTCTCACACACACACACACACACACACACACACACACACACACAACCTTCTTTCCACCTTATTCAAATTTCTCATCCGCACCTGTAAAGCAGTTGCAGTTGCATTGCAGTACCACCAGATGCTGGTGTTGTTACTGTGTTGTTTCTGTCATGTCAGCACACCTCGTTTAAAATGGCTTCACGCACACTGTGTCCCGCTTATCAAATATTCCCCAAAGTTCAGGGTCTACTCAAGGTCACAGGCTTTCTCTTGTGTTTGGCTGTGATCATTTCAACAGTGAGCCTGTTCATGGGTAAGCTTCATTTACTCCATTTAGCATAGCTCGCACTTTTAAAGCATGATGCTTGCCCTAAGCATAGACAATCTCCTCAACAAAAGACACCATAACGCCTTCTCCAAAAAAAAAAAAAAAAAAAAGAGTCCATATACACACTTCCCACTAAGCCTGTGGCAAAAAAAATGGTGTCCTGCCCTTACGCTGTTTCTAATACATGTGTGAGTGGTCACGTTTCGACACCTCTGACATCGACAACGAGAATTTTGTGATCTTTCTCAGTTGTAATGCATTTAGTCGGTTAGCTAAGTAGGGAATAAAGCACTTGGGAGCATGACGTTGAAGGAAAATAATCAGTGACTAATAAATATAATTACTAATAGGTAATTACAGATGGTAAGATAGAGGAGTGACGGATTAAAATGTTAGGTTTTAGAGAGGATTTTAACCTTAGATTTGACAGCTTGTACTGGAAAAAAAAAGAGATGCTTGGCGTCAAAGTCCTTGAGGTTTTTGTCAGTTGGAATGTCTGAGGATTCACCTGACCAGCGGAAGAGAGGAGGAAGACAACCTAGGATGCATCAGTCCTGTGGACAGGACAGTTACTTATGTTGCAGTGCTATCACATATGCAGCGATTAGTCTGTTTGAAGCAAAGCCAGATGCATTTTTAAGTGTGTGAGGGAGGTGGTCTCGGTCTGGGTCCAAGCACGTTCTAGTTTAATTACAGTGAGGACGTGATTCAGCCCTGAATTGAACAAACTGCAGGATGGGAACTAAACATGACAGGTACGTTGGGTTGTAGACTGAAAGTACGTAAGCCAAATAGACACAGGATTAAAAAAGAATTGTAGGCATGTAGTATCTACTCCCTGATACCCACAACGTAAATCATCTTCAAGTCACCAAGGTGTCCACTAACCAAGCTTTTCAGTCTTCAGGCAGCAGATTCGTAAATGCTTAGATGCTTAATCAAGGGTCCACAGGGTGACTCTTTATTTTGTACTTTCCCTCAACAATGGACATGTCATTGTCTTTAATAAATCATTTCCTGAGCCAAAGGACAAAGCTGCAGTAATGCCATGTGTTCTGGATGTTGGGAATTTAAAAACGATATCAACAACAAAAACACATTTTGGTTGCACACATAAAATGCTTTAAACTAATTCATGCATCCATTCATTCATTCATTCATTCATTCATCTTCAGTAAACACTTTATCGTGATCAGGGTCACAGCGGATCTGGAGGCAGATCTCGGGATAAATATTTATTTAATGCTGGGTCTGTGTTCTATGTACTCAGGTGATTTTTGCCTGACTGACTGAGCCCCATTGTTGGAATGTACATGCGTGAGCAGTCTAGCTAGCCAAATTTCATTATAGCTACCCTTAGCTTAGCAAGTAGTGAGCGATACCAGGGACATTCTGTGATATACACGTAGATGCTGCATTTGTTTACAAACTAGCCTACCTCCATGTCATTTTTGTGCACTTATAACTACATACTGGCCGCTACGTTGTTTACTTACATGAATGCGTGTCGTGTGCTTAGCTAGCTTGCTATCTAATGTTAGTTACATTTCAGTTCGATAAAATTAGATAGCAAGCAGCGAATGATTCGTGTGTATCTGCTGAGTTTGTTCGTAAGTAGCCGATTTCCGATTTACTGATAGTGGCTGAGAGTAGAGGTAGGTTAGCTAAAGTTTTGTCGTTTTATAAAGGTGTGTGTCCATGCTTGAAATATTATTGTAGCGAATATCTTATATTTAATGAAGGGGTGTGAAGATATACTGTAGCATGAATGCATTTGTAGCTACATACTGCACGTATTTATCTCGACCATTATGTCGTTTATTTACACGAATACGTGTTCTGCACTTACACTCGTAGCTTGGTATCAAACAGCACCTCTTTTGAAACACATTAGCATTAGCCAAAACTCTAAATCACGCCTCAAGGACTTTTAATAAGAAGGATATATCTTTTAGACCCTACATAGATGAACGTTTTGCCGTTCTTGAAATGTAGTTGACATTTGTGTGACAAATGTGATGTAGCCGATGGCGGTTCGGGCAAAACTAGGCTTGTTGTTCTTCTACACCTCTCTTTGTTCTCAGTCGCCATATTTCTGACCAGTGAATGAAAGAGTTTACAAGTATGGTTTCAGCAATACACCTCCCTCAACCAATTTATATATATATATATCAGCAAGATGCTCAGTAACACTTACAGCTCATTTCCTTATAAAACTGCACAAATTGTACCTGAGACTACTATTTTTTTTTAAGAGAAGGAGCGTCACACCAAATATTGACTTTGTATCATTTATTACTGTTTACTGCTCTTTTATAGTATTTTTGTAATGTAGAAACATTTAGTTGCATTATTTTTGAAGGCTTATTTGCTCTACAGCATTTCTTTGCATGTGCCTAAGACTTTTGCACAGTACTGTGTATATATATATATATATATATATTTAGCTTAATTATGTATGTTAGCAAACTAAATAGCAATTGAAGCAAAGCATTACTCTGAGTAATCTGACTAATGAGTGTGAAAGAAGAAATGATTTTAGGTCTGATGTAATTGGTGTGCTTTGGGGCTGGTCTGCGTGGTGCACGTTCTCTCCCACAGACTCCATCCCGCGTTTTCTCCCTCTCCTTTAAAACCCCTCCAAAGCGTTGGATGGAAAAGAGGGAAGAGGCAGCAGCTCAGTGAAAGGCGTGCAGGAATCAGGAGGAGGAGAGAGGAGACTTTGATTGGGGGGAAACCGCCGCCTCCAGCGCACTCCATCCCGATGTGATGTAGTGAGATGGAAGAAGCCATGGAGGCCCGGATGGTGGATCCATGGAGTTTGGCTTAAATCTTCAGCGCTGCTTTTTAACATTTCCCCCTCGGATTAGTTTGCAGCAGCAGCTGCTGCCGGCGGTGGTGGTGGTGCTGGTGGTGCTGGTGGGAAGGAGTGCAGAGTGGTTTGGGATTTGCAAAAAATGCCGTTCGCCAAACGGATCGTGGAGCCGCAGCTGCTGTGCAGGCACGCCGTGCCCAACGATGAGGGCTTGCTCTTCGAGGACCTGCGCTCCATCAGCAACGTGGCGCTCGCGCGCAGCCTCCGCCAGCTCGCCGACCTGGCCCGACACGCGTGCTCCATCTTCCAGGAGCTCGAGGACGACGTCGTCGCCACGAGCCAGCGCGTGCGCCTGCTGCAAGGCAAAATAGGCCACATGCAGCAGACCGCAGCCGCGCTCGATCCCAAACTGGAAGCCGTGCGTAAGTAGGCTCGCGCCAAATTCCGCCCGATTTCTCATGCACGTCGATTCCGAGACCTTGCAGTATCTTAAGAAGTCCTTAAGGTACTGGTGAGCTCCTGAACAAGTCCCCCCCCCCCCTCTCCCCTCTCCAGCCTTCCACATTATCATGTATCACACGCCTGCATGCGTAACCAGCACCTGCGTCGCGCCCCGGTTGCGCGTTCGCCTCCCAATGATCCAAACTGCCACTAAGCAGTCGAGCTCCAATGGATTTGTCGATTTTTGACACGCTGAGGTGGTCACGAGTAAGTGGTGCCGATCATTCTCCGAGGTTTCTGTGCTGTTCAGGGTGAGGAAGGTGTGCCATGGCTTCTCTCCGCTTATTTACAGGAAAATGTTCCATATCCGTGCACTGCATAACACATCCGACGCTTCATTACTTCTATATCTAGACTGGATGTGGTCTCAAACCCAGTCATGTAGGAAGCATATGTGCAGGATGATGACGTTTAGATGGGAATGAGAAACATCTCTGTAATACATGGGCACGTTCATGCAGCAGGCGCTCTTCTTTAATTAACATCTGCCCCTCTGATTTGAAGAGGAATTGAGAGAGTGCTGTATTTCTTTAACTGCAAGATGCTGCTCAGGTGCAGCCGGAGGTGCAGTGAAGCCAGCACTCCAGTTGCTGCCTTGAAATCAAATGCACTAGGTGGTGATGTGATATGTGACCATGGCTTTTCATTTTCACTGATATCACTGTTATGACCTGTTTTTTTTTTTTTTTTTTTTAATCGAAGCAGCCTGCGTTCTCAGAGCGACATGAACAAAATGATTTGAACAGGGAAAGATTAAGGCATGTAGGTCAAACGAGAGAATAATCTCTTTTTCCTGTGTAGGGTCTGATCAGAAGGGAAAATTATTCCTTTTCCTTGCTCCCTCCGCCCTCTCGGGCTGACCCCTCCATCCCCTGCAGGGGTACTAATCAAACCAAAGGGACGTGAAATCAAAAACAAACAGCTGTGAGCACTAGTAGTGAACACTAATGGACTTGGGCAACAAACGACAACGCTAGAATATCGTTCTGAGCCATCCGTAAACTTTCATGTACTTTTAACAGGCTTATTATACGTGACCTGGCCATGCTTACCATCTTCGCTCAGAGAGTGTGTCTGCTTTTGTTATGTACCAGACAGCACAGCATGGGTTCTCTTTGTTGAAAGTCTCCCGGAGAGCTTTGGCAGGATTGAGATAACAGCAGTAGACTGGCTGGCCTTGTCGTTCCACCCCTCCCCAAGCCCCCTTTGGCTGGTGAGAGTCTGAGAGTCTCTCCACAGGGGCAAAGGTCACGTCAGCCGTGAGCTTTGGTGTAAAGGTTGCTCTTAGGTCAGGTAGCCAAGCAGCCACCGATTACGTCCTAGTTTATAATTGCGGGTCTAGAACCACCTTTGCACACATGGGTCTAATCTTAGGAAGATTAAGAATGCTGAATGCCAGGCTTGAGGGAAGGAAGTGATTTTAAACTTGACTTAATTAAAGATGACATTATCTTCCTGAACTTGTGCAGGATCAAACAGATTGCATCGAGCTTGCTCGAAACTCAAAGAGTAAACTTGGACTTGCTGAAGCTTCAATTCAGATCATATGGTTTATATTAATGTACTCGTTCTAATACATTATCATTTCTATAATAAGAACTCATCCACAGGGCCTTGGATGCCAGATGCTCCACAAAATCTGGAAAAAAAAGTGTTGGTTTTTAATAAAGAAAAGTGTAATTGTTTGATATGGTAAAGGAGAAAGTTGATTTAACATTTGGAAGGAGTCTCCAGAGTCCGTGCTTTGTAGCAGTCAGAGGTAAAGCGCAAGAGTCGAAACACAACACGCTGCATTTATTTGTATTGTTAACTTCACAAGAGAAACTTGTGATGGAACGATGGTTTAGAGCTGCTATAATGTAAGCAATAACAGAAACGAACTTGTTTCCTAGGCGTTCCATAGCATTAAATGGATAAAAAAGTATGATGTGCTTCCTCATTGAAATTGTTGGCAGATTGCTGGTGTATAAGTGGAATAAACCATTTTAGGATGTGCTGTTATTGGAAAATATACTTTGTCACACCACCTCATTGTGTTTTACTATTCCTACTTATCCGAATTTGAAATCCCAAGAATAGAGACGTGAAAAGTCCCATTCAGCTACTGCTCTGAGTAGCGTGTTGATATAATGAGTGTGTCGATGTGTTCAAGGTGTGGGGTCGGCCTGACTTGAGCTGGTTTGATTAATTGCTAATGAAAGTCTGACATAAGCTTGTGCAAACATGCTACGAGAAAAAATGAGAGCAAGTGTGTGGTCCTGGGAAGTGTGTGTTTGTGTTTATGTGGGTTGGTGTATAATATCCCATGCGAACATCTAATAAGAGGAGACAGACTAGGCATTTGCGAGCCTGCTGTGTTTTGCAGTCAAAATAAACACACTAAAGTGCATGGTCTCCAGTCTGAGATTGAGGTTAAAAAAGGCTTGGCTTCGTAAGGCTGTAATTTCTCTGGCAGACACATTATTCCCAGTCAAATAGTCAAATTCTAAGCATAGAAATTAGGCTAATGCTACAATCAGTATTTGTTGATGCAAACACTTCTAATTTCTGTTGAAACAGTGGGTTCAGGTTTCTCATGTTTCGATAAATGTATACTTTTAGATTGTCATTGTTCATAAAGCAGAACATTTTAGACATTTTTTGCATGTTTAATGATGTATTACATATACAGTAATGTACACTTTGTAGTAATGATGCTTAGCTAAACAGTAAGTTTAGCTCAAATAGTGGATGATGTTTTTTTTTTATTTTTATTTTTTTATAATGTTGCAGCCTAATACTCTAGATGTAGTTTGGGCCTAAACAAAATAAACTACCAGCCGAAATGATGGTAATTAGCACTATTCTCTTTTTCGCTTGTCAACTGACAAGAAGCTGAATTTGTCAAAGTGGAAATTGCTTAATTAGTGAGCTTTATACCACCACCACCCCTCGATCTCCCCAGAAATATATCAACTACCCTACGACCACCTATACATACCACAAGAAATACAGTTAATTAAAGCTTACTTCTGAACACAAGCAAAAAAAAACAAAATAGGCCACTTACACACTACATCTAGGCTAGCTCTAGCTAGCTGTATGACCACCTGTACATACTACAATAAGTACAAATAATTAAAGCTTACTTCCTAACACAACAAATAGACACAAAATAGACCACTTACACGCCACGGCTAGGCTAGCTTACACAAACACGTTAGCTAGCAAGAGTCGAGTTGGTCATTGGGCGAGACAAATGGTAGAAAATTAATGTGGGGCAACTGATATTTCATATGTGAAACACGTAAGGACTAAAACACGACAGGAAAAAAAAAACTCAGACCCTCTTTCCTGTGTCAGAAATCTCAAAGTAACCGCTTTACCTCTGACTGTTGCAAAGCGCTGACACTGGAGACTCCTTCCATAAATGTTAAATAAACTTCGCCTCACGGAGAACTTCATCATGTCAGCGGTTACACACATTTGTTAAACGTTAAGAGTCGTTACCATATAAATCCTAGTCAGTGGGTTGCTATGGAAACGATAACGCATTTGAAGAACCATAGCTACTATCAGAGCTGGTGTTATAGAACACTAATCAACACCTGCTGACCAATCAGAATAAAGAATCGATGGCCCTGTTCAGAAGGGAGGTAATTGCACAGGTGTGTAAGTGCTCAGGATGTGTGGTTTACCTTGAGGCTGTAGTGTGTTTGAAGCTAAGATGATTACGGTACTTTAAGAATGGATGACGAAGCAGAAAGCTAGGCTTGCACCTTCATCAGCGTACCTTTCCATGGGGACTTTTTCTATCTCGGCATCTTTGACTAGCTACAGTCATTGCTGATGTTGCACTCCAAGGCAGAAGAAAAGTCGCTGGGGTAAAGCTTCAAATTTTAATATTCTCGTGTCAGATTAATCATGTATTAAATATTTAAGATAATTAGTAGTAATGAAAATAATTGGCAAATCTTAGACTGGCTATTTATGTAGTTGTCAAAAAAAAATGGCATTTGTACAGCAAATGTAGAGAAATCAAAGGCACGCAACTAGCTAAGACATCTCAGACACCTCCATCACAGAGGGTGACGACGGTGAACTGTTTTTCAGGAACTGCAAGCTAGTCATTCCTTCTGAGTCTGATGTGCTTTTGGGAAATGGAGTTCGTCCTGCTTCAGATTTCAGTTCCTTTGATTCCTAAGCTGAACTTTAGAAAAGACGGCTGCATGCATCTAATTTTGCCTTCTAAGTTTGCCTTCCTGTTTTTGATACTGATTCATAAAGACTCCGTTTTCACACAGTACCTAAAAAAAGTGCCACTGACTTGTTACACTTAGCACCAGTGGCTCATTGTTTCTAACTGAAATGTTTACACCTGCTAACGAAGCACTGTTTTGGAAATGAGACTCGAGGCTATTCATTTATTGTAGTTACAACGCAGTAGAAGGCATCCAGACTTTACTGATGCTTGATCTGATATATTAAATTCAATTTCATTTATATATATTATTTATATTTATATATATACTGTATAGATAGATAGATAGATAGATAGATAGATAGATAGATA
>CM074940.1:13744652-13755201 GCA_037576815.1 Pangasius larnaudii
ATTTCTAATAAACTGACCACCTGACCATCACATATGACCATATGTACATCACATATGACCATATGTACTTCCCAGTCCAGATTTAGTCCCCCCTTTGCTGTTATAATAACATCTACTGTTTTAGATTTTGGAGCGTGGCTGTGTTTTTTTTTTATTCATTCAGCCACAAGAGCATTAGTGAGGTCAGGCACTGATATCGGGCGAGGCCGTCTAGGGTGCAGTCGGCGTTCCAGTTCATCCCAAAGGTGTTCAGTAGGATTGAGGTCAGGGCTCTGTGCAGGACACTCGAGTTCTTCCACTCCAAACTTAACACACCATGTCTTCATTTAGCTGGCTTTGTGCACAGGGACATTGTCGTGCTGGAACAGGTTTGGACCTCTTAGCTCCATTGAAGGGGAAACTGTAATTCTACAGCATACAAAGACATTCAATACAATTGTGTGCTTCCAACTTTGTGGGGAAGGTCCACATATGGGTGTGATGGGCAGATGTCCACAAACCTTTGCCATTATAGTGTATCTGAAAAAGATCTTGGCCTCTTACCATATTTTGAGCAGTTTGTTCCTCTTCTGTGTGTCTCTCTGCAGCGGTGTCGAATCTGGACATCGAGAGTAAATTAACATCCCACTATCAGGCCTCATGGCACCAGCAGCACAACATGTTTCACCCCAGCACACGGCTGCCATGTCTGGAAGAGCTGCACCGCCATGCCCAGTTCAGTCTACGGGCACTGCACAGAGGTAAGCTGGCATAGCTTCAACAACTGCAGCTTATAACCCTGTTCACTGCTTTGGCCCAAGCCACCTACTTTGATTTTATAATGATAGGGTTAAAAAAAAAAAACTCTAAAGATACATTATCACCGTCATCTCAATCCTTGGCAATGCAGAACCCAAACACAGAATCTCTTCACATGCTGATTGGGTTTGTGAAGCATCCAATTAAGAGATGGAGGCCATGTGACAGGTACTAAAAATCGCCTTTTTGTTCCTAGATTCAAGCACAGAAAGAGGCTTATACCTTTTAGTACTGGTCCACCTTCGAAAAAGCTGTAAAATGGATTATTTTGACCCTAAAAGGCCAGAAGGGTTAAATACTATAAGATTTGTAAGCTTGTTTGTTCTCACTTTATATAAGACTATCAGTAGGTAGCAAGAAAAAGTGCAGTTATGAATGAAACATACATGTCCCTCTCCATGCAGAACCTAGTTATTTTCTGCACAAACATACAGCTTGACAAGCCTTACAAGTAGCAGGAGTCTGTGCGTAATAGCTTACACATGCTGCCCCCTGGTGTTAGAAAGCTTCACTCACCAATGCAGGTGAGCTTTTGCTTTTCAGGAACATGTAGCAATCATGTAAAACATGTAGCAATAATGTGTTATATACATTTAAATATGTGTTATATATATTTACATTTTATTCAGAGCCACTAGAGCTGTTTTGACCAGAAACAAGTGTAATAGGAACAGGGAAAGAAAGGCCAACCAAACACACACACACACACACACACACATACACACACACACACAAGAGGTAGAGACAGTTTAGTGGTTGAAATACGAACTGGAGAGCTTGTAATGCTCATCATGGCGGCTGCATTTACAAAAGTCCCACCTTACTCTCTGATCTGACCATCAGTGTTACCACAGAGAGAGATGTAAAGACTGTTTGTTGTCAAGCCTTTGCGCTTATTATGGAGCAAGTTTCGTAGTCCTGTCTGCCTTAATGACAGTGACAGTCCAGGAGCGCTGCCAAGACAGCAGTTTGTCAAACAAGTTGAACAAAACTATCTTGTAATAAAGTGCAAGATGATATAAAACGACAAAAACAGGTCAATTGACCTGTTAACAGCACAATGATAGGGAACACACCTAGGCAGCCATATTGACAAGCTGAATATTCATACAGTTCTTGATAGCTGAGTAATCCACATTTACAGCACCACAGACGACAATGAGACTGTCGTGACCGTGGTATCAACAGGTGCTGATCACTCACAGACTAGTTACTGGGATGGAACATTGTCCCTAATGAGTGACTATATTTTATATGGTTTTGTGTTTGTACGTGTTTTTACATCTTGGTGGAGACCAAATGTCCACCATAAGAATAGAAATATCTGACAGTACCTTACAGATGCTGTCTAACTGTGAATGTGAAGGGTTTTTTTAAAAAAATTAAATCCTTGTCCAAATATCCAAACCTTGGCATTAACACTAGTGGAGTAATTATTAAACCTTTCTTTTTAGTTTAATGTTAATCCAAACTGTGTATCCGATACAGAGCAGCGCCAGCGTTCAACCAGCAGAGAGCGCAATCGGGTCACCATATCCATCTCAGTGGCTCCGCCCATGCCCACTTTCCCCTCCCCTCGCTCCCTCAGGAGGCAGGACCAGAGAAGTCGACACTCGCGTATGGTAAGCGTTATTACAGTTACAGTACAATACTAACATCTAGAATGGTGTCAACTAATTGAACTGTTTTTCCGATGTTTTGGCTGTTAACTTGCAGAAACTACTCGTGTTGTACACCGCTCAAGGTTTTTCAGTAACACTGAAACACAGTTTTGTTTTTCTTTTTAAATTGTCTATTTTTTCCCTTGTGTTTCATGGCACAGTTGGACAAAGCTGAATATCAGACAATGCAGAGGAAGGTAATTGACATTGTTGTAAATGTCCAGTACGCAGCTGGCATTCAGAAACACTTCCGATCCTCCAGTGTGACTGACATAAAACATTAGATTTGTAATTTTTGGCCCTAGTGCTACTAGATATTTGATTAGTGATGTTTGGCTTCTTACTGACTGAGTTATATTAAGATACACTCAGATCTCAGGCTCCTTCTCACCTCTTTTCGCCAACACTTGGAATAGGAAAGAAGCACCAGAGAGTCAGACATGCAGACTCTCCCCAGGAAAGTTATCCAGGTGCTGCTTTTGCTTTAATGTTGTAATTTTTTTTATCCTAACGCAGCATGAATGTCATGTATTTTCGGTTTAGATCCATGGTGGTAAACCTTCCATTCTTACCAGCGTTTTTTCCTTTTTATATCCTTTTCAACACCACTAAGCAGACCAGATTCTCTAAATTGGGACAGTCCCAATTTTACACACCATGTCACCTGGTCTCGGTTATTTGACTTAGTTTAAGGTTTGCTTGCTTGCGGATAAACAAATTTGAACAAATTCATTTAATTACAAACTTTTAATTAAATGGATAATTGGTAAAATAAAGCACATCTAAAAATCAAACTTCATATGATCAGTTTTTCATTTTCAGTTGTCCGGATTTTTTTCGCATGGTCGTCTGGTCACTCCAAATGCCACTCTGTTATTTTGATCCCATTATTTTTGTCGTATGTGGTTTTTAAAAACTGTTCTGCATGGTGAACAATCATCAAACATACATCAAACATTTTTTTAGTGGATCAGCCTTTTATAATTCAAAAATAAAGTCACATTGCGATATCATTTGCAAAGCATTATGACGTATGATGTAGCTACTGTCTCAAACCAGACTCTTCTGGTTCTTGATGTGCTTATTATTTCCCATCATGCAGCAGGAGAGACCTTCGAGGGAGGTGGAGTTTCAGCCAGCACAGAGAAAGGTAAGTGAAAAGATATGAAAAGATATTAACCAGTCTGTAGTAAATCAAATGAAATTGTTTAAATTGTACTACAGCATTGTGTCATCCATTAATAAATTAAAAATGTATAAAAATTATTGTTGGGATATGCTGTTATAGGAAAATAATCAACTTTGAGGTGAGAAGAGTAACTCTTCTTCGCATTGAGCATCATTACATCTCGATAATTCGTTGATAATTGCTCCCCAAGTGTTTTATTCCATACCTACTGTATGTTGACTTGGTTCCATGGGCCTAAACTGGGTCATCTGATTTCCACGTCTACTCTAATATCCCTTAAAATCATGACAAGGAGTCCATGGGGAAATGGTAAGAGGAAGTCCAGGAGGGTTTAAAACCAGTGCAGGAATGCAGCCTGTATCCCATCCTTCACAGTTTCAGGTCTGGAGGACTCTGAAGTACAACCATTTTATTTCCCATTAACGTAATCATTTTGTTCCAGAACCATATTCACCTTGAATCTCATTCTAACTAATGTGTTGGGTTTTTTTTTTTTTTTTCAGTATAGCCTTGGAAACATGAGCTGTTTTGCTTTTGTCCTTCCTTTCCTAACCAACCAAATTTAGGTGTTTGGTGTCACAATGTCCTTCCCTTGATTCATGTTGCCATTATTATTATAATTATTATTATTATTATTTTTTAATCTTATGTCTGTTCCTTTGAGCCATCAATGTTGAGCCATGTGTTTGCCTTTGTTGTTGTTTTTTTTTTTTCCTTTGTTTTTTTTTTTTTTAGCATGCGCGCTCTCGTCCCACCTCCCCTACAACGTGTTGCGTGTTCATCCCCTGGATGCGAAAGGTATTCTCCCTGCAGTCTGTGCTTAGCTGATGTTCCTGAGCTGAATTCTAATGCAAATTTATTTAAAATATCAAGAGCCAATTTGTTTGAAAAGTTACAAATGGGTAACATTAAGGGCAAGGGGTTAGGTTAGCAGACATTCTAGCATCATTAGCATCATTTCGTATGATGTTATGTGTATGAAAACTATGCAAACTGACTAAATCAAATTGTTAGAATACATTTTATAGGATATCGTACTGGAAACTCTGTGTGACAGCTTACTTGCTTTTCTTTTCTCGTACTCTTCTTTTAGCACAGCTACCCTGGTAGATGTACTCCTCTAAATGTCTAATATGCTTCATGCTATCATGTCTTATCATGTGTCATTTCATTACCTTCTGTCCTTAACTGCTTTAACTTTCTGAATATGTCTAACACTGCTTTTAACACTGGACATGACTCTGTTTTTTACCCCTTCGACTATGAACATATGATTATTTAAAAAAAAAAAAAAAAAAAAAGACAGCCTGAACAACATACAAATATACATTCCCTATAATGTTTCATTTTGAAATGCTGTTGTGGTCAACATATGGCCATTAATATTAACTTTTATTTATAGACCTTGATTTACTATAGTTTTTCATATATATATAAAAAATGTGTTAACAGGGAGGGGTGTGTCTTTGATATGAGCAAATGAGCCTGTCTCGTCCGTTTTGTGTGTTTGCCTTAATGAATGTGCAATTTGGGGTGTTCATACCTAAAATGACAAATATGAAATAGACCAGTTTGGCTTTTAAACCACTGACACCAACAGCATTCAGAGGGCCTGGGAAAAGCCTTTCTTTACATTGACCTGGTGGAACAAAACACACACTCTGCTTAAATTAAATTTCAGTTTAAATTATATTTCACTGTCTGTTTGTACCCAAGCTCCCCTTGCCTTTCAAAAAACAATGTTTCCATCCTCTACCATGCTCATTATTTTAGTAAATCAGGGCCAGAATTACCAGTGTAAGCATTTTAGAAGGCTCAGAATGAAACACATTGAGAGGAAATATTATGATTTGTAACAATGTCCCCTTGAAGCTATTGTTTATCTGGCAGGAGGTTAGTGACTTATTTAAAGCTCCTATGGCAGGGCACCTCTTCCTGTGTTTTTAATTTGTACTAATAGCATAGGATCTGGACCAGATTCCTGACTCTGGATATTTGCCTAACAGTTCTCTTTCTGTCTTTCCTTTTCTCTCCAGCTATTACTGTCTCTCTTTTATCTCCGTTTCTCTCCGCCTCTTCCTTTTTAGTCTTTTAGCCCTTTCTCTTTCCCATGGTCACAACGTCTTCCTTGATGAGGATAATGCGTAACAGTTATGTGCGGAAAATTTGCTTCCTGTCAGTTTAAGACCACTGTATACATTTATGTGCTTTCAGTTTCACAAGACCATTCCATGTAACTCTTCTAAAATGATTGTGACTCAGGTTGGAACCAATACAAATACAGACGGGGAGTTGGTGGGTCTGGGCCATAGACCTAAATGTCCCGTTCCCAACGTTCCCACGACACTGGACAAGCAGACCAACTGGTCGAAAGCCCTGCCACTCCCCACACCAGATGAAAGGATGAAGAATGATTCTCAAGTCATCTCATCTTGCATCATCCCTATCAATGTTACTGGTAAATCTCCATTTATATATTAATATATATAAATATAATAATATATTAATCAGATTATTGAAGTGTGTGAGTGCAGGTTAGATGATTATTCTAATGTAGTGCATATTTCATGTGGCCTGGAGTACATGGGGACTGGAATCCCGAGCAAGCTGATGTGAAGCTTGCAGGATGAACAAAGACTACATTCAATACCATAAACATGCGATGCATTCACAGCATTCATTCATTCATTCATCCTTAAGAACTGGCTGGTCAGGGAGCCAAATAAATTTTTAGGAAATATCACTGGCATGTACAAACATAAACAATAACTGCATTAGCAGGATTTCAAAAAAAAAAAAAAAAAAAAACAGTCACATGCACAAAAGTAATCTGGATTTCAAAGCCGTTCACAGCTACCTTTAAATGTCAAAATGTTGCTGTATATCTCACTTCTGCGTGTTTTCTCAGTGATTGCAATAGATCCTGTTTTATTATAAAGAAGTATGATTGTATAAAGGATACTTTCACCTGTTTCTAAGTTGTATGTATCGGATTGCAGGTGCAGGATTTGACCGCGAAGCCAGTGCTCGCTGCTCATTGGTTCATTCCCAGTCTGTGTTGCAGCGACGAAGGAAACTAAGGAGGCGGAAAACTATCACAGGCATCCCCAGACGAGTGCAACAAGACATGGGTATGACTACCTGATGCACTATGCTCGTTCAAAGTCTATTGTTTTTTTTTTAGAACACGCTTTGGAATCACATTTTTGCTTTTACAGTTGAAACGTATTGACACACTATACCATAAACATAACCTAACGTAAAAACGTTGAAACGTAGCCTATATTGACACACTATACCATATAGCAATTTTATCTACAATTTATGAATCTGCAAAATCTAGCATAAATACATGGAGAAACATGTACATTATATCTTGGTTGATATACCATTTAAAGGGTTAAACACAGTAATTACCAGTGTAATGTTGTAGGTTTTATCAGAGCCTCCAGCAATGACATTGTGTTTTTATTTTAAAATAAATAATTGAGCTGGCAATTATTAAATAAACAAAAAGCAGCCCATGTTCATTCATTATATTCTTGTGCAGGTAATGAATAGGGATAATGTGCATATAGTGATAGTATATCAAACAAAATTTATTATGTTGAACTGCAACTCTGCCAACTTTAAGCTAAATGACAAATTACTGGGATCTTGTGGTTTTTTTCATGATTTAGCAAATACTTGCAATTATCTTTTAATTCATAACACTGACGCTAATGACAATAAATATAATGTAATGACTTATTGATGAGATAAGTTTATATCTTATTGATGATATTATATGATATATAATTTCAACAATTTTGTTAAAATCATTAGATTTATTTATACAGTTACCTTTTGTTTACTAAATCAAAACTTAAATCAAACCTCAAATGCTATTTGTAAGATGCTCTTAATTTTCACCAGACTCAGATGAATCTCCTGTCGCCAGAGAACGATCTGTGGTAGCCCATGGCAATCCACACATGTCCCTCTACCAGGAGGAGCTGTCACTTAGTGGCCGGACACTAAACACCAAGGACTCCGGCTGCCAGACCGATGACTTTTTGATTGCTGCTCCATCCCGCAGGCGTATCCGTGCACAGAGGGGCCAAGGAATTCCAGCTTCCCTCTCCCACTCCACTGGTAATATTACTTCATTACCAGATCGCTCTGATACAACCTATACCACTGCTTTGGGCACTCGTCTGCGGTCAAGAAGTTTGCCTCGAGAGGGAAGTCGACTCCGGGACAATGATCAAGATGACAGTGATGATGATGAGGAGGATGATGAAGAGCTCTCTCCTTATGAGGCTGAGGACTTCCTGCCAGGTCCAGGACGGAGGATGCTAAAGGATGAGGAGGAAAGCACCGATGACCAAGCCACGCCAGAGCTCCAGCTGGAAAGTTTAAAGAGGATACAGCATGGAGGTAGTCCTGAAAATGCTTGGATTGAGAGGGGTAGGGCCCGGCTTCCACATAATTCTGACATGGGAAGCTGTGAGATCTCCTCCAGTTCAGACACCTTTAGCAGCCCCATCCACTCTGTTTCGACCACAGGTGTGCTTGGCAGCCAAATTGACCACAAAGAAGACCATCAATCGTCAAGTGGAAACTGGAGCGGAAGCAGCTCAACATGCCCTTCACAGACCTCAGAAACACTACCACCAGCTGCCTCACCTCCCTTGACTGGTTCCTCACACTGTGATTCAGAACTGTCTCTCAACACGGGGTCTCATATCATTGACGATACTACTGGCTTCATCATTGACCCCTACCACATGGACAGGTCACAAGGTCAGGGACACAGGTCTAGTTCATTCACCTCTTCAGCTACAGATCAGATGGATGATGCAGGTGTTAGTACTGCTAGTGATGGGGAGTGGAACTGCAACCAAGACCAGCAGGATCAACCTTGTCCTCCAGACTTCAGCCCAAAGCGCTCACGGGAAGATGAGAGTGGCATAAGTTGTCCCAGTTATTCTAGTGGAGAAACTTATGAGTGCTTTAGTGGGCAACCATCGGGTGAAATATTAGAGAGCTCTACACATTACACTGTTGACACTGTAGGCTTCTACACCTCTGTGCACTTGGACTGTGGTCTTAAAGGTAGCAGAAGCTACTGCAACTATGCAGCCATTGACCCCGACTGTGGCCCAAGTGGGAACATTGCACCTGGTATGGGTGAATACCCTCAACCAGATTACAAGGGAATGAGTACACTTGGAAGAGGGTGTCTTTCTTTAAGAAAACCAAAGGCTAAGCCGCCCCCACCAAAACGTAGCTCTTCTTTAAAGGAAACAAGCAGCAGTATGGATGTTCAAGAGCAGAATGAACCAAAGATTACTAGTGAGCTGCCCCTGCCTTTGTCTTCCAGGGAGATGAAGCTGCAGCTGGAGTTGGCTGGTTCTGACAGGCACCTTGACACTGAAGGTCTCTGTGACAAGCAGCTTGGCAACTGGTGTGCAGAGAATATCAGAGAAATGTTAGACTGCTCCTCTCCATTTAGTTCTTCTGACACACATTCCTTTAAGGGTGAGGGTGCTGTGCAGTCAGACTATGCAGACCTTTGGCTCCTTAATGACTTGAAATCCAGTGATCCTTACAGGTCACTGTCCAACTCCAGCACTGCTACGGGTACAACAGTTATTGAATGTGTCAAGTCACCAGAGAATCTGGAAACTCAGGCCTGTTGCCCCAGGTCCAGACCCACCTCACCAACACTTCCACCACAAGAAGGTGACTTCAGACTAGGCTCTCCTGAGAAACTTGCAGCATTGGCATCCCCGTCAAGTGGATATTCCAGTCAGTCCGAGACACCTACATCTTCCTTTCCATCTGCATTCTTCCCAGCTCCACTGTCCCCAACCAGTGGCAAGAGGAAACCCAAAGTGCCAGAAAGAAAATCATCACTCTCCTCTCTCCAGCAACAGCAGCAGCTTGCCCTTCGAGATGCAGGCTCTTCCTGCAGGAGAGATACTGATTCCCAGGCACCACCTAGTCACCTTGACCTAAGTGCTCTTCACACCAAGCCCTTTGCCCACAGGAACCAGATACACCTCCTTCACCAGAACAAACAGAAAGCAGCTGCAGCAGCAGCTGCATTAGCAGAGGCTCGTGCTGCTGCAAGTGCAGAGGCATTTAGCTCCACCCACACAGCAGTCACTTCAACTGTTCTGAGGTCAATTCATCTACGATCCATTGATAAACCAGCAGAGGGCAGCCATGGTTCTGAGCACTCTAGTGCTGATCAATCAACTCGACCCAAGTGTCCCACAGTAACAGTTGAGACTGTGCCTGCTGACAACAGGCATAACAGGAAACCACCAGCCTACAAACCACCTGCTGTGCAGCACTGTGAATCTCAGTGCCCACCTCCAGAAGCCATTGTTATACAACATGAGGGGATTAAAATAAGGCAGGAAAGGCATGGCCCAGGAACGTACTGGGCCATGACAGCATTCAGAACACCTGTACAACCAACCACTGAACAAGAAGACTTCTTAACCCCAACAGCCCAGGCTTGTGAGACCCATAATGCTCAGCATGAAACAGAGTGCGGCAGGTATACAGATGAGGAGGAAGCATTGTCAGCAGAAAGTGTTAAATGTGAACACAGTCAAGCAATCAGGCCACAACCTCTGGCAGAACCATCCTTGAATTTGAGCAGCACATTGTCTCCACCTGCTTACAGCGAAATACGCAGGAGTGACTTTGTACTGTGCAACAGCCCAGATAAAGTGCCTGCCAGAAGTTTAGAAGCCTCATCACACACTTACACAATCAGCGATATCAAAAGCAAAGAGGAGGCGTATGAGACATGTGTCACTACCAGAAGTGCCTCACATGACGGACAGGAGGACGAGTCAACCCCAGACACAGAAGACTACTTCAGCAAAGGTAATAGAGAATG
>CM074940.1:13765547-13781364 GCA_037576815.1 Pangasius larnaudii
AGTTCTTCCACTCCAACCTTCACACACCATGTCTTCATGGAGCTCGCTTTGTGCACAGGGGCGTCGTCATGCTGAAATGGATTTGGACTACACCTCTTAGGGAAATTGTAAAGCTACAGCATACAAAGACATTCTATACAATTGTATGCTTCAAACTTTGTGGCAACAGTTTGGGGAAGAACCACATATGGGTGTGCTGGTCAGGTGTCCACAAACTTTTGACCATACCGTGTATCTCCTGTTTCATTTGATCTGATTTTTAGTTTTCTCTAACGTTGAATATTTCAGTTGAATGTATAAAAAAAAGTTATAACTATTTTAAAAAAAAAAATGTAAAAGTCACATTCCATATAATTGATGTATTATAATTTTTCAGTTTTTTTTCTCCAAACACAAAGAATTTTTACTTCAGATTGAAATGTGAGTCTCTGTCTCTACCTGAATCCAAGAAGGACGGTGCATAACATCTGTCAGTGTTATAATATGCAATATAGTTTGGAGATATTAGAGATTTTTTGACAAGTAGTACACCTCGGAGGCTCTATTTGCAATTGATATTAGCTGCTCAGAAGTTCATGCATCTTCATGGGCATCCAGAATAGGATGCCAGTCCATCGCAGGGCACCACACACACACACACACACACACACACATTCACCCCATAGTGTCAATTTAGAGTACCTAGTCCACCTACTGGTAGGTTTGGGAGGTTGGAGGAAACCTGAGAACCCAGAGGAGAACATGTGAGCCTCTGCAGAGACAGTAACCTGAGCTCAGGATCGAACCAGAGACCTCGGAGGTGTCAGGTGAAGGTGTCAGGTGAATAATGAGGGACCATCTGTGAAACATGAAAACCTGTGAAATTTGATGGCTTTCTTCATTTTTCCTAAGGATGTGCAAACTTTTGCACTATTGCCAATTTCCTTGTCACACCACATACATAAGTATCCCACCCACTCTTTAAGAGGAGAGATGGAGGCTGGAACCTGTAAGCCATTATGGTAAATTATGGCACCCTGTTCTTTTTCAAACATACACACTGGTTAAATTATCACAAAAAATAGTGTCAAATAGTGTATATTAAGTTATTAACATCGACCAAATTCCATTGAGATTAATTCAGGATGTGATATAAATATTTTCTAATCACTTGTTTGCCCACCCTTTGCTTTTATAACGGCCCCTAACCTCTTTCCCAATTCTCCCTGTTATCTCTGTGTCTTTTCTAACGCAGGTAAATATTGCTTATTCTTCTTAACATATTTCTTACGACTCTCAGAGATCATACACAGATTCTTCAGCTGCAGCCTGGAGACTCAGAGCAGCACGGCGAAGCTTTAACGTCTTGCTTTTGCTCGGTTTGAAACGATTTACCTGTTTATTTTTGCACGATGTTCTGAAATATTGAATATTTTCCTTTTATAACCAAGAATGCATGGTGGATACAAACGGATGCACTGTAAAATACCAATATGTGACCTCTTATACGACTTTAAAAGCCCAATATAGTTGTATTTATTTTGTAATGGGTGCTATTTTCTCCTTAATCCCACCAGAGAGGGTCGTTTTTCACTCATAATCTTCTTTAATTTGTTTTAGCCTCTCTGGTGTTGGCCCAGTGGCTTTCCACATGGAGGATATTAAGTTCCGTATATGGCGTATTCAGCTCATTAACGTTGGCCTCAGAGGAACGTGATTAGGAAACTAAAGCAGAGAGCCAAGCACTGATTATATCCACTGCTGTGGATACGGCACGACGCTTTTGCAGGACTCTTCCATGTGTTTATTGCTGTGAAGTGTCAAGCAAGAATTTCACTTCTTACCAGTTTATGTTAATGAGGTCTAGGCCTGACTCTAATAAAGAAGACTTGGTATAATCCAAGATAATAGCGAAGCAGTTTGGGGTCAATGCCGTGTGATTGAATGTATTCCCATCTTGCTCACAATACGCTCCAGATCCACCGCAGTCCACCACAGGATAGAGCAGTCACTGAAGATACATTTATGAATGAACGAGTTAAGGTTCAAGAGCCAAGGATCCAACACTGACCCTCTGGTTGTCTTGCAATTTGAACACAACCTACTTCACTTCCATCATCAAATACAAATACAGATACAGATACAAATGATAAGGTTTTTTTTTTTTGTTTTTACTTTCAGAAAACTTGCCAGAAGGCTTCAGACCAGGTGTGTGCATCGGGACGGGGATCCTGCAGTCAAAACAAACAAAGGTGAGCTTATTACTTTCATATGGCGCTTGAAAGGAAAGCAAAACACTCCGTCCCAAGTACAGTTCAATAACTGCAAAAAAAAAAAAAAAAGACCAAGAAACTAGCCCATAATGTTTGGGCAAAGAAAAAGTTAACTGCTTTTTTTTTTTTCTCAATCTTTGCATGGGAAAGGAGTTAACGGTGGTGCGCACGCATTTCTGATTTGCAGTATCTTCAATATGCGGACATTAGACAAGGGCCATGGCGACTCTGCTCCCAGGACAAGGGCCATCTTCGTCTGTCGTCTTCCCTTCATATTTGTGTGTGTGTTTTCAAGTTTGCCAAGTTCTTCTTCAGGTTTCTAGTGTTTGTATTTGTGCACTCATTCAATGTTTATCTGCACGCGCATCCGCCTCTGGCCCGATATCCAGACAGAGATGCACTATTTGCTTTTTATTTTGTCAGTGTTTTACTCCAGTAGCCCGATTTAAACCCAAAAAGCCATTTTCTGCCACATTACTGTACATTTCTTTCCAGTGTTTCCAAGACATGGCGTAAGGTTCGCGTTAAAAAACAAAAAAGCCGGTCTATTCTACACCCACTTCCAGTTCCCTGACTTTGAACTGCCTTTCAGATGCAGCAACATCGATTTCCTCTCTATGGTCATATCAACAGTTTTAAGGTTTTCTTCACCTGAAAATATGACTTGGGTTGCCTTGAAAGACTGAGATGCAGAGGTTTACGAGACTGTCAATGCAGTAAAGATTTTGTGTAAACAGAGCCTGATATTTCGTGAGGCCGGCCCCCTGTCTTTGCTTACTGCACGGTAATCCAAACCAGGGCTGCTTCTTCTCCTGGTGATCATTAGAGCTGATGGTGATTTATGTAAGCGTTGAGTGCGTTTGCATAACCGCCATAACCGCAGATGTACAAACACACAGAATTACTTCACTTGCCATACTAATATTTACTACTGTGTACGTCTGGTCACTGTGCTTTGCCTGATGTAGCGCAGGCTGATTTATGCATCCAGTAGGAATAAAGCATGCACACCACATGAATAAGAGGCAATGACAGTGAATAGTGACATACAATTACTATTTCTATTTATACCATAAATTTGTTAAATTCTCAAATCTGAGTTCTATTAATGTGCTCATTGTAATACATTATCATGTAACGGCTAATTCACAGGACGGATGCGCCATATAATCTACGACTATATAATAAGCAGATTAAGAAATGTGTTGTTATTTTAACAAAGAAAAATATAAAAAATATTTTTGGAAGGAGTCTCCAGTGTCAGCATTTGTGCCTGTTTAACTGTCCAAGGGAAGGTTTTCAGCCAAGGGAAAGTCTAAGCATGGGGTGTGTTTGTTGGTAACAGGTAAAATGTTCTCGTCTTGTTAACTTCCGTAGAAAGTGAGGGAAAGACAGCTGTTCATAGCTGCTGATAGCAGGAATCTGGTTCGTGGATGTTCCACAATATTAAATGGTGTGACAAAAAGTATGCCATTCTTTAATAACTAAAAACTTGTAATCATTGGCAAATTGCTCTGTAGGTACTCTATGAAGTTTATAGGTACTTTCTAAAGTTGAAAGGTTGCAATTATGGCCGCAATATGCTGTGCTTAAAACAAACTTTCTTTTATACCCTGAGGCAGAACCAATGTTTGGATCCTTGAGTTATTTTTGGGAAGGGACATGCACTGAGAAAGGCTGTAAATAAATAAGTGTCACCTTGGCAGGTACTTGGTGTGTTTGGAAACGCTGACTCATTTAAATCTCTGCTTTATGACATAGTTACTCCTCAGCTCGTATAAATCATCGGCACAGTCTGCAAGCGACCTTGTAGACTTTCCAACTCTGAATTACCATTTAAAAGGCTTTTTTTATGGCCACAATTTATTTCAGAGCTCTTGGCAGGCTGTTTAGTATTTTTTAGGCCTGTCAAGCGGAATTCATGGTGTCAGACGTGTTTGTATTCCAAGGATTTAAACAAAATGCTCGAATTTATGGCTGGTTATTGATTACATCGCTTCATTGGCTAACAATGCATGCAAAACGACAACAGCAGTGAGGAAATGAAGCAGTGCAGTGCTCCGATGAGCAACGTTTTATGACTCTCTCAGTTTCATAAGACACATTTAATGTTGAAGTGTTATGTTAACGTAGCTAAGAGCTCGAAACCCAGAAACAAAATATCACACAAATGATGAGGGAATTAAAAAAAAAAACACTAATGTTGGCCAAGCAATTCTATTCAATTCATCAGGCTTACATTTTTGTTATGGACACATACAGTATATGTGCATGGGACACATCTTATGGTCCATCACATGAGAAATGAACTGTCTGATTTATATTCGGCGTTATAGCCATGACAAAAACAGGCCATAATGTGGCTAAGTAGCGTGTGTTCGTCTGTGTGTTTTCCACAGCTTTCTCTGGTCTTTAATAGAAAAGCTTCGCTTTAAACAGTTACATATGGGCCTGTTAGCCTGAGCTTAACCTCTTCGAATCGAAGGTCCAGTAGGGAAGCATTATACACCTGAACTCTTGTTTTCAACTCAGTAGCTACACAGCAGTGAAAGAAGGCTAGTTTTTATTTGCTCAGTGGATTTTTGTCAATAATAGCATCAGCACAACAGTAGTACAGTGTAATTCTAAGTCTATAAATATGCACACATTGAATTCAAATATGTATACATTGGATTCTTGAACCTGATTGGTCAGAAGGTGTTGATTAAATTTCTATAACAGCGGCTCTGACACTAGTGCAGCTCCAAAGCAAATCATACGTTGATACTCATGCGCTTGTTCTAATACGTTATCGTTTCTATAGTAAAAGACGCCCCATAATCATAATCTAAGCCTAATAATGAACAGAAGCGTTCAATGAGTTGTTATTTAACAAACAAAAACAGCGCCAGTTCGTTTTCCGCCATTGGAAAGTCTTCATGACGGAGGGTTTTCTAGTTTCCCTGTACAATGACAAGTTAAGTGAGAAAAAAACTATTCTTTATAGCTGCTACAAAGTAAGTGATAACAGGAACTAACATACTAATGCTCCTGTTTTATTCCATACATATAAAACGTTTAGCTTATGTTTTAATCCAAAGATATAAGTTGTGTATCCCTTCATGCCTGACACTTGCAATGCGCCTTAACTCAGTCTGATGTATACGATCTACATGTGAGCATGATTTCTTCCTGGGCAGATGTTTACATTACTATGACTCAGATGAACGGTTTGCAAGCTTGAGCAAACCCAGACGATTTGGTGTTTTTATTTTCTTTATTTATTGGTGAACTCAGTCGACTTTTCAAGCATCTCTTCAGGGTGAACACTCCCATTAAATAAACACAAGAGGCATTAGATCATTGAAAAGGTTACAATGTGCTCAAGAATCCTGTTTGCCTTCAAGTGAATCTTACTCATAAACCAGGGTAAAGACATAAATGCATTATTTTAATGGAAATGTTTAATAATGTATATTTGATACTATAGATTTGACTGATGATACATTGTATTCTTTTCTAGGAAACCCACTAATGCTCGGTTATTAGTGTTCACCATGGAGGGCTTACACCGCGAGCCTTGTCAATTTATGGGGGTCGAAACCAAAGCACATAAAGAAGCAGAGGCTTTGGAAGAACCTACTCTCCCTTCTGAGACTTGGAGCAAAAATTCAAATAAGGCTACAGGACCAGTCCATTCTTCAGAAGTGGTTGTTGAAGACTCAACCATTTCCATTCCTTTCTCTGAACCTTTGTTGGGTTTAATTGTGAAAATGCCAGCTTCCTTGCAACCTGTGTGCTTTGGTGGTAGTCCAGTCATGCTGCCTGTTGAAGTGCAACTAGCAGGGGGAGTAGAACCTCAAACAATAGCCACACCTGTAATCACACCTACATCAGGCTGTCTCACTCTACCACTGATCTTTGATCAGCCACATATGCAGTATTTAAACCCTCTGTCCTCATGTCCAATCACTGAACACCAGAACCTTCCCCAATCACTGCAGCAGAATAACGGACTCTCTCAGAACCTGTCTTTGCCAGTGGGTCAGTCTCCGAGTGGCGAAGGGAAGTCAAATATATCTCAACCCTCTGAGAACACCGCCATGCTCAGCTCTGAATTTTTAGCTGCTTTACAAGAACTGTTTCCATTCCATAGAAATTATAGTTCCTCAGCTTGTCGAGAGAGTAATTCATTTCCATTAAATGCCTTTAGTTCAGGTTTCATCCCCCCAAACACCACTTTGTCACACCTCTATTCTGGTTCTCCATTGGTTTCCTTGCTTCCTCCTGCCACCTTGCTAGTGCCCTTTCCATTTGTTGTTCCTTTGCCAGTGCCTCTACCTATACCAATCCCAATCCCACCCTTTCCAGACTCTGGTTCCCTCTTGAAAACAAGCAAAAGCACCCAGACTATGACAGAAGACATTCCAGTGTGTACCCACAACAGAATGTCTGGCTATGATTTCCTGCAGTTTCCAGCACAGCCTCCCCCTCCAGTTTCTCAGGAAGAAGTGCTTGACCTCACAGTTAAGGTTGTGCCAATTCAAACAAAGCAGGAAGTCCAGTTTTCTTTCTGTCAAGACAACATACTGGACCTTTCTGTGGCTAACAAATCATGCATTGAGACAGGCAAAGACACTACGCAAAAACATCATGGAAGGAGTTCAACGAATGAAGAATCAAAAAAGTTGATCCTGCCCGTGAAGCGTTCACAAACACAAGCCGCCAATCAGTCGAATGGTTACTCTGATGTAGAGTTTAGCATGCAATACAAATGGACAACAGAAGAGCGTTATGAAAATTATGCCTTAAAGTATTCAGGCCAAAATGGCAGAGTCATAACTCCAAAGCACATACCAAGAGTCACTCGGTCTACCAAGGACAGTTCAGTCATGTTTTGTGAGAAACTAGTAAGGCCACCACAGGGACAAGTTTTAAAGAACAGAGCTGACAAGCAAAAGAGAGTGAACTCTCAGAATATAAACATTCCTCCAATCAAGAAACAGCGTTTGATGACATTTCTGCCTAGCAAGTAGATTCCTGATTGAGATATTGGATTGAGCTTTTGCAGGACCATTCTTCAGAAGACTTTCTTAGAAACTTAGCTGGGTTTATTTCCCAAATTTCCATCTTCCTTGCAACCTAGCTGCATTGATAGTAGTCTAGTCAGGCTACTTCACTTTAGATCTTAGATCAGCCATATGTGCCATATTTAAGCCCTCTGTCCTCACTTCATGTCCAACCCCATTTACTGCTGCAGAACGGTGGACTCTCTTAGAACCCGCTGGATCGCCAATGCCGTTGGATCGACCTCAGAATGGAAGGGAAATCAAACGTGCACCATACGGCCAAAAGGTTTAGCTGTTTTACAATCGTTTCACTCTCTTAGAACGCCAAACGTGGCAAAAATATAAATGCACCTCAACACCATGTAATGACATTTCTTCCAGGCAGATAAATGCATCTTGGGTTTGCATCTCTGACTGCGATATAATTTTGAGCTTGTTTTTTTTTTTTTTTGTGCAAGTACTTAAAATTTCGAAATGCAGACTATTAGAGCTTAACCATATGAATTGATTTATACATTACATATTACTTTCTTATGTATTTACCTATGTGTCAGCCCTAACTCCTCCTAACTTGGTATCTTCAGATTTGGAATTTGCAAGTCTGCAAAACTATAAGGACATGTTTTCCAGGTTTTCTGGATAAGAGCATCTACCGAATTTAGAACAGCTGTAATCAATATGAAAGGGTTTTTTTTTTTTTTTTTTTTTTCTTTCAACTAGCCATCATTGGATATGATCCTTGGTGAAGGCCCAAGTTAAATATCAATACCTACTACAGTGAAAAAAAGCTATGTTAGCTTTAAAACAAGTAAAACAAGGCATAAACAATATTGTTTTGAAATTTTATTACTAGAAATAATGGAAAAGTACTGGAAATGGCTATATTTTTAAATGAGGTCAAACATAAACCCTCTTTTCAAGTTTCGTTCCAGTGAAATATATGAAAGAAATGTGACCGTTTTTTTTTTTTTTTTAATGCAAGCAATTTACGCTATTGTAGAAAAGTATACGAATAAATGAAAACCTGAACCTGAGAATAACAGAAATGTAGGGATGCCCTAAGAACTAACAACACACCTATAAAAGTATACAATTTTTTTTTTTTTTTTTTTTTTTTAAGAAAAGCAGCATTGTGCTCATTAAGATTGACATTGCATCAAAACACAGAAATATAAAACCATATGCAATGCAATGCAAAAAAAAAAACAACAAAACGACAAGAGATCACTTAGCATAGAAATGTCTGGGATTCGATTATTGTGACCAAACTGAGAAACCATCATCTCAGTGTCCGTGTGAAACTCTGATCATTGTTTTAGTAACATGGTGCAGAAGAAATTCTATGGCAGCAGAAGAGAATTTCACCCCACCAACAAACAATGTGCGTATTTGCGTATATATTTCTCTGCTGATAGATTCACAGCCTGGGATTATTCTTAATTAATTTAAGTGGTATCCTATCTATAAAAAAAAAAAAAAAAAGGTCCGATGGTCAACAAAGAGCTCTTAGGTGTCTGGTTTTGTTTTTTTTTTTTTTCAGCTGAAGCCACAGACGTCTTCAGAAGCTTTCGTGTAAACGTTAACCCGTATATAGAATTGTGTAAATCGTATAAATAAGGATGAATTGTGTATAGACATTTAAGTCAATTTACAAGGGTCTAAATTGACTGCAAAATGATGGCATGATTTAACAAGTGGATAAATAAATGAAAAGCAATGAAAAACACTGGCATCCTGAGGAGTAATAAATGTTAAAAAAAAAAAAAAAAAAAAAAATTTAAGTAAGCAGTGGTTCCAGTATATTTGAACTGATTTGTGCTAACACCCTCGACTTTATACTATATTTTATACTATAACGGATAATGAAAAATGGATAGCTGCCTTTTATATTTTGGCTTTACGATGATGTCTTGTTGCAATAAAAGTGTTCCTGATTTAACAGTAGAAAATTTGCTTAAATATAATTAGAGTAAATGGTTTTAGTGGTTATTTTCTAACAGCCTTGTTTGAAGTTACAGATTTTTGTTCACATATAAAAGAGCATTGTAATTCTCTCTGCTAAATAATACATGATGGTTCATTACCTCCTGTGTGATTTGTTTTTTTTTTTTTTTTTACTTGTTTTTTTTTAAAAATCGCTATTGAAATTGGGGGGGGGAGGGGGGGGGGGGGTTACAGTGTCAGCATGGTTCTGTCACATAGACAAAGAAATCCTTTGGGATTCAGCTTTAGTCCAGCTGCTGAATAGTTCCTGCATTGTTCCTTCTCACAAAAGGAGGTGCTGAGGTCGGTAGTGGCAGTGTTTAACCCGCGTTTGTGTCTAAGATGATCCCTATATATAATTAGTGTTAGTGTAGAGGAGCATTTTGTCCCCCTGCTCTCTTAAAAGACTCTTTGACAACAATTTTGGCTCTCGCAACCTTGACGGTTTGCTTCGTTTTATGATTGCTGTTGCGGCGTTTTTACGATGCGCGCACTTCAACTGGCCTTATTTATTAAGCGCAACTTTTTCAAATACTCCAAGCAAATCCATCTTCAGGTCCTCGTCCGGTTCTAACTCCAAGGGGACTTCGTGTGCTCGGATGCCCCCCGCTGGAGGCCGTGTGCATACGCTGTGCTCGAGTGAAGCCAGCTACAGTTTGCCCTGTTTAAGTTTTTCAATATGATGGCACAGTTTGAGAGCAGGACCCAGCTTCAGGCCCATGTACTTCATGATCATGTCACTTCGCAGCAGCATTAAAGCCTTGCCGTCGATCTCCTGCAAGCATAAAACATATTTAATTAATATGAATATTTAATAAGCGTGTTTCCCTGCAGTCTTTCACGGTTCTCTGTACGGCATTTGGAACAGGTCTGATGGGAAATGGCAGAGATATTTTATAATCATATGTGTAAACAGCGCCTACATGCTTCCTGAAGAGTTCAGCATGAGGCGCTAGGGCCTGAGGGTCAGCATCCCGCACAAACTGCATCACTTCCTCTATGCTCCATGAGGACGGGCTCTTGCTGGATGCCTCTCGCTCAGCTGTCTGGTGATCTGGACCGGTGGTAGAGCTTGCAGCTGAACAAACACACACACACACACACGCTCTATCAGTATTGTTCCACTTGTACTGATTATTAAAATAAATATACTGTATAAAAATGCTATACGAAGCCATTGCATTGGTTTAATTTACATCAACATGGCTTCTGTATTATATTTACATTATTAGAACATCTTCATTCATTTTGTGCCAATCTGTTTTTATTGAATCACCCACATACACTACAGAAAGATCACACACACTGACACAGTGCATGAAGCACAAAGGCGCACACACACACACACACACACGCACACACACGCACACACACGCACACACACGCACACACACGCACACACACACAGACAGATTCAGCTGATCTACAGCATGATAAAGTATTATCTTGAGTGTATGAAAGGGATTATTGGAATATTTTTGGTGGCATAACATTCAACTTGGCATGACACAGTTGACTGACAGAGAGAAGTCCTAGTTCCTTGAGCTTCAACACCCCCCCCCCCCACACACACACACACACACACACATACACACACAAAGCAATGACATTAAATGGCCACACGCTACTGAAATCTCTTAGTCATGAAAGTAAATGTTTGTAAATCCAAGCTCTCTTACATAGCGTACCTTCCACTCGTCTGAGCATGCGTGGGGTGGCCAGCTCGGATGGGTTGGAGGTGACGCGGCGCAGAGGGGGTTGCTGGGGTGTGTAGTGCGGGCTGTTCCCAGCTGGGTTACGATGCTCGGCTGTACTGCGCAGCGCAGGAGGCCGAGATGGCACAGAACTGGTGTCCATGGGCTCCTCAGAGAAATGCTGCTCAGTAGAGACACCATTTTCCGAGGGGAGTGTTTCTGCTGAGAAGAAACAGAGGAGACGGCGGAAGACAGGCTTAAATATGTACTTAACTTTGGACCAAAGTATATGACAGTATTACAGAGACTACACTCTAATGATCAGATTCCAAAATGATAGCGTGGTAAGAACAATGGGCCTGCTTTTCTTAGGCCAAAACCAAACAAAAAAAATCCCGCCTGACTTTCGTCGATGCTGATTTTCTGTGTACTCAGGTCCATATGAATGATAAATCATGCAAATTATCAAGCGAATTACACACACCCACAAAACTCCATAAAAGGCAAAGCTCACAGAGAGCTGAAAACAACAAAATGACTACTAAATGGTGAAAGAACACCTCCTAAACATGGCATGCACTAAATATTCCAGTAATGCAGCTCGCCCACTGCAGAGTGTCGGCTACCACAGACATACACCAGCCCTTCCTCCTGTTATAGGGTGCCACTTGCATTGTCTTATTTGTTTAAATTCCTACTTTTCATTGGATTGTTTTTATGAAACGGCTCCATTTCACAAAATGTTCATGACAGTTTTGTGCGTGATTAAACAACAGACAGCAACATGTGGTGTTTTTTTTTTTTTTTTTTGATTATTACATATACACACGCCACACTACCAAAAAAAAAAAAAAAGAAAGAAAGAAAAAAAACCCACCAAACCAAAGGCTGTCAAAGGTCTTACAACGTCTGCGGCACTTAATTAGGTAACAATGTGGGTGCTTTAATTAAGCATCGGGGGGCTGCGTGAGGGATTTGAAATGGATGAATACTGAGGCACTCGTTGCTTAATGAGGGAAAGAAGAGAGGCGGCGAACTCTTGCCACGGGCTTTTCAGCTGCAGCAGCAGGAAACACTCTATCCCGCCAATTAACTTGAATGCTAATGCAAGATACTGTAAGAGGCACTGGGGCGTGAGCCCAAAAACAGCACTCATTCAGCTCTATGTTAAGCCGCGAGGTTTAACCATGTCCCTGTCCTATACAGCGAAAGTGCTCTGAAAATCTGTACATAACAATTACAGCAGCAATAGAGGCTCAGTCTAGTCTAGTTAAAGAAGCAAATTAAATCTGGATGACAATGAGCCAGCCCTGACAGCAGGATAACCACGGGAGCCGTGCAGCAATAATGCATATTAAACCATACAAATACCAAATTAAACTGGATGTAATTCTACGGACCGACTACCGACTACCGACTACCGACTTGTATGTGCATTAACATTCTGGGGTGGGCTTCTCAAGACGTTTGTAATGCTAAATACTTCATTATCTCGTTCGCTAGAACGTTCTTTAATTAATGAGCGTTTCCTGAAACCCTTCGGAACTAACAAAGTACAGAAACGCATTCGTAAATGAACGAGCAACCTGACCCATTCATTATTCACCAAGTACTTTAGTCTTTAGTATTGAGTTCCACCTCGGAAAGACAGAGGCCGCTAATTTCTATACGGAAATCTTCCATTTTTATAGAGTAAGTGTGATCTATTGCCCTAGTGTTAACTTCATTCATCTGTCAGTGGTGTAGTGGGTAGCATGGCTACCTTACGATGCTAGCATTTGAGGTCCGAGTGCCTGTTTGGGGTTAGGCATCGTTTTTATTAATCACGTTAGCTGTATGAGGAAAAAATAAATAAATAAAGCAAACTGCATTTAAAACCTGACATGTTGATGTGAATCCAACAAATGGAACCAACCAAATTGAGCAAGTTGAGTGTAAGAGACGAATTTATGCTGAAATAACGCGGTTCATTTGCGTGGAACTGACATACACGTGTGAATCGAGTGCACTCGAATCAACGTAAGTGCTTACAACTCGTTCGTTACATCTCTTAAAGCGCAGACTTTTCAGGAAACACTCGCAAATCAGGCTCATACTTAATGTAAGTTGTTATTCGCTAAGATTCACGGTCATGAGAGAACCCACCCCTGATTAGTTCTGTAGAGTTGACTGTAGAGTTAGATGCAGCACTGTTCTTTGTTAACCTGGGCTGGATCTAAAAAGTCATAAAGACAGTATTTCTCCACAGACAGTCCACACTTTGGCTCTCTCCCAGCTCTCAGACATACGAAGCCGGTATGAGCGTACCTTCTGAAGAGTGTGTGTCTGTTCGCGGTGGGTTTGTAGGAGTCGGAGTGCTGTAGGTGGACGAGTCTCTGGTGAAGCGTCTGCTGCCCCGCACTATAGATAATGCTTCCGACGTCTCTTCCTTCACTGCAAAACAGAACAGTTATCGTTTGTTAATTACTGACAACTAATAGGTTGGTTTAATACAATCGAAAACATCTGCGTTTCCATCCGACCACTTTTGATATTCTGACCAAATGTAGAGTATGCAGCTGTTTTCCACTGGTAGGTAAAGCTATGAGGTGATATTCATTGTCATATATTCCCAATGTATTCATTACCACATGGAGTCATGCAGCACTCTCTCTCTCTCTCTCTCTCTCTCTCTCTCACTCACGTACGCCTCCACGTACCTGACTTGCTCCTGTCGTAGGCGTTGTGTGTGTTAGCGGTGAGGGGACTGAACGGCTGGCTGCTGAACAGGTTGTCAGACTGCAAATGGTGACACAGGGTCTCGAGGAAGCGCAGCACGAATGAAGCGCTGGAGGCCCGAGGTAACTTGACGTAGTGGATCCCTCCATCAGAGCGAACTGAAAAAAGAAATACAACGCAATAAATAAAAGTTACACCGAGACTGAAGGAGAAGAGGCTTGAATTAACTGGACACACTGGCCATTTTATCACATTATTTGACTTGTAGGTATATGATTACTGACTGGTGCCCGTGTTTTGCTATGTACAATGTCAGTATTTAATCTTTGTTAAAGGTTCTAGTACCAGCGCTTTTTTTTTTTAAAGGTATAGCTGTAACTTTCAAGACGAGACAGGACTTGCGATTTTAAAATCCGTCTTAAGAGGGAACATGAAGGAGCAACTCTTTATAGCTGCTATAGTGTAAGCGATATCAGGAACTAACTTGTTTTTGGATGTTCCAGATACAAAATTAACTATAAACAGATAAAAAAAAAAACTTATAGGAACATATTAATTATTTCCCTATAACGTCACGTCCATCCTGTTATCTTCTGAGCAACAAAGTAGTGCTGATAAACAGTAAACAAATCGCATTTTGTAACATTTTCTGCAGTTTATACCACAGAAAACACATTTCGTTTAGGTTCCTTTTGACTAACTGACTAATATTAGTGGCTGCATTACCGATAAATATTTATCTAAAAGGTGTTATGGTTTCAGATAATACATAATGCAGATAATGGTGCCCTCATTGGAGCTGCCTTTATGTTGTGTGTGTGTGTGTGTGTGTGTGTGTGTGTGTGATGAATAAACAGATTACTGGGCTAGAATCTAAATTCATTATCAGCTAGCACACCTACACGCACATCAATTAAATTCGATTCAATTTTATTTGTATAGCGCTTTTAACAATGGACATTGTCACAAAGCAGCTTTACAGAAATAAATTTGTAAATATTTGAATTTATCACTGTGAATTTATCCCTAATGAGCGCGCCAGTGGCGACGGTGGCGAGAAAAAAACTCCCTGAGATGATATGAGGAAGAAACCTTGAGAGGAACCAGGCTCAAAAGGGAACCCGTCCTCATCCGGGTGCAACGGATAGTGAGATTAAATAAATAAATCCCGTCTATAACTGTGTACTATAAGGACAAATAGTGCAAATGCGCAACCGGTAAATTCATCACAGTTTCCGGAAGAAGTCCGGTTGGTTAAAATGTATCCACTGTCCACTGATGGAGTCCTGAGTACGAAGCTGCTCGTGGCAACCGCAGCCCCAAAGCCACCACAGCAACCGCAGCCCCAAGCCATCACAGTACAGCTCCCTATATGTGATCCCCAAACCATCACAGCTCAGGTTCACTACTATTCAGGTTTCCTTACGCATCCGCACAAATGCAATTTCCGAACAGTTCCCATTTCAGGAGAAACTTAATTTGCACTTAATTAGCAATGCTAACTCGATCTCGTTTCTGAAAGACTGGTTTGCATAAGGACATGATACATTCCCATGCAAATACTCACGCACTCACTCACTTTCAGTAAGCGCTTTATCCTGGTCAGGGCTGCAGTGGATCCTGAGCCTATCCCGAGATACACCCTGGACGGGACACCAGTCGCCGTGGGCACACGTTCACACACTCATTCACCACTAGGGGTAATTTCTCTTAGCCAAACAACCTATTGGCATGTTTTTAGGAAACCAGAGAACCTGGAGTAAACCAGGTGAATACGGGAAGCATGAACACGAAACTCCACGCACCCAAGCTCAGGATCGAACCATTGACGCTGGAGCTGTGAGGCAGCAAGACGACCTGCTGTGCCACGACGCTGCCCCCCCCAAATGCAAATAAATTTCTTTGCAGATATAATTTGAATTTTACTGAGCTACATCAATCTGTGTAGCAGATATTTGCATGTATACAAACATCAGACTTCAAACTAAATTTTCAACTGAAGATGCGTGTATAGTTACACACATTATACTGCCTCCTGGGGGGGCGGCCCCCCCCCCCGCCCCGCCCCCCCCACACACACACACGACGGAGAGGAAGAACGGGAAGAAGCGGGGAGGGTGGG
>CM074940.1:13837117-13864228 GCA_037576815.1 Pangasius larnaudii
TGACATTCCCAAGCCGGGAAAACATATTAACTGTTACTGTTAAGTGCTGACACTGGAGACTCCTTCCGTAAACGTTAAACAGACATCTCCTTACAGAAAACGTCACGATTATTTATTATTACGTCTATCTATTATTACAAGCCGAGTATTTCCGCAGATCCCTTAAAATGCAATCTCTCGGTTTGTTAGCAAACCTAAATCTCATGATCTCATATAGTGTCCTATCCTAGAAATGTCAAGTATCATGATCCCATAAATACCCCTAGTAAGTTATAATGTGGGTCATAGAAATACAAATGAGCTTTTTTAGCTACGTATCCTGGAGCTAGATCTACTTTACATGTAAGCCTACAGTGCTTGTAGTATAATATAATAATAATAATAATCTGTTGCTCAGAGCGCCGTATGGAAAGGCCGTGGATATGTGGTCGGTGGGATGTATTCTGGGCGAGCTGAGTGATGGACAGCCTTTATTTCCGGGAGAAAGTGAGATTGATCAGCTCTTCACCATCCAGAAAGTGCTGGGGCCACTGCCGCCTGAGCAGATGAAGCTGTTCTACAGCAACCCCCGCTTCGCTGGTCTCCGGGTAAGAACTAGGGTTCTCTTCTCTTCTCGTCTCTTCTCGTCTCTTCTCTTTTTTCTCACTGAGCTCCTTTTCCTGGAAAAAAAAAAGGGAGTGAACTGTATCTGTACCAGCTGTGAATAAAAGACAAGAAATTGGCTTCTGCTTGCACTTCAGAATAGCTTTAGTAACTGTCACCAGCTGTCCGTTTCTGTCTCCAGCTTTTCAGACTTATGAATGAGGAAATTAATAAAAAGGTTTAAATATAAAGCATCATGCCCCCCCCCCCCTTCTCTTTTCTCCTCCCCATTTTTTTGTATCACTTGTTATAGTTCCCTACAGTCAGTCATCCTCAGACCCTGGAGAGGAGATACTTAGGCATCATTAATGGACTCATGCTGGATCTTATGAAGGTAAGACTTACGCCATTTGTTTAATGAATGGAGTCAGTTGTTTTTGGGAAGTTCTTCACCATACAAGCAACTCTTTTCACTTGCATATATCCCTGATGGTCCAGTAGGGGGCGGCTACACATATTCATTGGGATAAAACATAGTATCCCATTATGTTCAGTGATGTATAAGGCCCTTGGAAATGTGTGCATTACTTTTTAGGGTTAATCCAGAAATTAACACCCCCACCAGCCATCTTTCTGTGAAATGCCGTAGAAAAGGTTTGGAAGTTGTGATAACACCTGTGCGCCAATTACACAGCTTCCGCCCACACCGTTATAAATAGGTTCTCATAATAACTGCATAATTATACAAATTTGTACTGCTTATAGCTTGCATTTTTTTTCTTTCTTTCAGCCAGCTGGTAGTGCGCTGTGGTTTTTGCTTTGCTGTTCTAAATCTGATTCTGACTCTTCGCATCCTGTTCAGAACCTGCTGCTGCTGAACCCATCGGAGCGCTTTCTGACAGAGCAGTGTTTGAACCACCTCGTGTTCCAGGCGCTGCGAGCGATGGAGCGACCTGCACCTCCGTCTCCCACCCCGCCTCGCTCCTCCAAGAGGAAACCGTACCACGGGGACAACACCATCCCCAGCCGGTCAGCTAGCTCCACTCTGTGACACACATTACCATGTATTTCTTATGTACAAAATCATACGCTATCCAGGTGAGATTATCCACTGAAGGTAAGCCAAACACACAGTCTGTGCATAACAGGCCTAAAAAGCATTACTTCGTGAGCTGAGGCAGTGGGAAAAGCTGCAAAGTCTGAAAAAGAAAATGGTGCACAGAAATATATAATTCGCTAGCTATCATTAGTTGACACGATCAGCGGACTCGATAGATATAACTAGATGTTACTCAAGTTGTCCTTTGATGCAAGCGCTAACCAAAATCCTTAGACGTGTTTTTGATCTAATACAAATCGTTAGTGAAAGAGAGGTCTGAGAGGTTTTGTATAATGAGCAGATTGGAACGCTGAGTAAGATCGCGATAAGAAAATAAACAGCTACTGAGAGGCAGGGAATTATGGAGATGTGAATATGTATGATATGCGAATATTCGCACAAGCATACTAATCTTATTTAGCAAGATTTTTTTTCCCTTCTTTCTTGATCTTTTGTAACTCTCCTTCTCCGTTTCTCTTTCTGCAGCAGTAAGAGCTCTAGTCATCGTCGCTCCAACAGCAAAGACTGCTCATCGCTGCCGCGCCATGAAGACTTGCGCCGGAGCACAGAAGGCTTCCTGAATGGTGGTGGAGGGCCCATGGCAGCCAGCTTGAGCCCTACACTGCATCCCAAGAGCTACCAGAGCCAGACGCTGAGTCGCTCCATCTCTTGCAGCAAAGAGCTGGCCAACAACAATCTGCCCCATCTCTTGAGCCCCAAGGATGCCAAGGGCAAAACCGAGTTTGACTTCACTTTGGGGCCCAAAACCACTGTTGGGGTGGACGTTTCCACTGGCAAGTACCTCAAATCATCCAAACAAAACCGCCAGCCATCATCGTCTTTTCTGGAGGGCAAAACAAGCACTCTGCAGTCTGGCGACAAGCACGGGCGTCATGGCTACATGGAGAGCTCACATGGCTCTATGCCCTCGTCATCATCCTCCAAAAGCAACTCATCTTTCCTCGGCCTGTCCAAAAGCCATGGTACACTGAGTGACGCCAAGTCTGTTGGAAACCTGGCCGAGCCCCGCCTTCACCTAGAGGAGACTGTGCCCAGTTCTAGCTCTGGTTCCCGGTACTTCCCGACTAGCTGTTTGGACTTGAACGCTGCCCCCGCCAGCCCCCGAACAGAGCGGCACTCTGGCTCAGATCGCCAGGGCCATAGCCCAGCAGGGCGCACCAACCCTCGCATGGAGGGTGGCACCCTGGACTCGCACCACTCCTCAGGCCGCAAAAAAAACCCAGAGGAAGCCAAAGTGCCAGATGCTCTGGATCCAGCCATGGTGGCTGGAGCAGCGGGTGTGCACAGTCACACACTTTCTGCCCCCCATGAGACCTTCCCCTGTGGCCTGGGCTACACCAGCCCCTTCTCGTCTCAGCAGCGCCCCCACAGGCACTCTATGTATGTGCGACGTGAGCGCCACAGGACCCATGGTCAGGAGGCTGGGCTGGCAGTGGGCCAGGGTGTGCCAACACGTGCCAGCAGCCTACAGCTGCTCTCCCCTCAGCTGCCTCACCGCACATTACCGCGCCACCCAACCAGCTCCTCCAGAGAGGAGCTCAGCCAGGACCTCAGCAGGGTCAGACTCTCTATGTTTGTCTGTCTGTCTGTCTTCCTACACAGTATGGGTCAAAAGTCCACTACCAGAAATTGTCCAGAAAACTAGTTTTAGCTAACTTGTCTGATAGCTCAATTTTACAAGAAAGATGGAGTATATCCTAATTTTACATTCTCTTTGGTGTTGTCTGATAATATAAAAAAAAAAAACTTCTCTCACACTGAATCTGGCAAATGCCTCTGTATCTAGATGCATACATGGAAATTTGTGTGTCACTTAGTCACAGTCCTACTCATATCTCTGTTATAGATGACTAACCACAGAGTCATTTTCCTATTCAAACTAGGATAACAAGCCAAGGCAATACTTTGCCCTCTAACTGAAAATGATATCATACTATTAACCCAGTAAATTCCTTACAAATAGCAATGTCAGATTCTGCGAGTAGCATAGTTAACGTACAGCTGGCTTTACTATACATGAGATCTCAGATCCCAAAGATGATGTTCTCAGAATCCTTCGATAAAAAATATAGACTGCCAGCAAATCATTATGCACCATCCC
The DNA here is from genome assembly GCA_037576815.1 of Pangasius larnaudii. NCBI lineage: Eukaryota > Metazoa > Chordata > Actinopteri > Siluriformes > Pangasiidae > Pangasius > Pangasius larnaudii. Next base: position 13,840,921 of record CM074940.1, read on the forward strand.
ATCCTCTAATAATGATAAAGGCCAAAGTTGTCTTAACTCATGTGAGAGGCACATAACACAGCAATTAAAAGCACATTAGAGCCACATAAAGCTCAAGGCAGGACGTCACGCTGCATTAATGGGCATGAAAAGTTTTTTAAAAAAAAAGCTACAGTTAAGATTCTGGTGTAACCCAAATGCTGGCTTTAATTCTAGGAACAAATTGAATTAAACTAAAACTGCTTATTCTCATTCAAGAAACATAAATAAGAAACGCTAACCTTACATGATGAGAAACTAGTGCATGCTTTCATAACCGCTAGATTGTAAAATGTTGCCGGCGGTCCTGCTGTGTCTTTAATGAAGCTCCAGCTCGTTCCGAATGCAGCAGCATGCGCCCTTCCATTTCTCCTCTAATATGTCCCCGTACATATCTCAATTCAGTGTTTCCTATAGTGGCAAGCTTTCATGTCTTGCACTTACCACAGGCCTACTCTTAGTCCCAGTTGCAGCTCAGCCAGTGGAAGATGAATTTGTTCTCTGTTCTCATTCTCTTAGTATTGCATTATGCACGTTAGTAATTTAACGTGCTTTAATCATACCTCGCCATTATAATTAACAGCATATAATTAATTCAGAAGTTAACACCTGGATGCACGTGACACACTACTAATGGTTGTCTCTTGACATTGATAATGTCAATCTCTTAAACATATCATTTGACAACATTGTTCTAGTTTTTCGAATGACGGTTTTCGGTAGCGGATTTTTGCACCTGCTATGTACACTTCTTTTTCTCTTACTCTCTCTCTCTCTCTCATGCCCTCTGTCCCATTCACGCTCTGCCTTGCACGTTTCCACTTTCTGCCCCTCTCCTTTCTGATTTGTCTGTCAAGGCTCAACCATGTATCATTTATTCTAACAACTGTCTGATGTTAGGGTTCCTCGATAAGATCAACAGAGCCTATGCTGCACTGATAACGTATCACTGAATCTCTGGCGCTCTTGTGTTAATCCAATTTTTCCTGCAAACTCAAGCATGTTTTGAGATTGTTATTGTGAAATAAAGTCTATAAATGTCCATTTGACATAGCTAACGTTACACAAACACAGTGAGGGGAAGTAAGTATTTGGACACTTTTCTTTTTCTTATTTAATATACCTCCAGTGCTTATATCCACTTCACATTTAACACACGTCTTTTCAAAAACATGTATTCGTAAGCATGGACAAAGATATGTTTAAAAAACGAATTAATGCAAAAAGAAGAATTTGGATACCGCAGATGACCAGCATTAGTACTTTGTTGCACGGCTGTTGTTGGCAGGTACAGCTTCAAGGTGTCTATGGTAAGAAGTAAGTAGCTCTTTGCAGCATTTTGGTCCAATATTGGCCCATTCTTCTTGGCAAATCATTTTCAAATCTCCATGGACGCCAAAGTCAGGAGATTGGCTAGACCATGGAAGGCCTTCTTGTTGTTTTTTTGGGGGTCAGGGTCTTGTTGAAACATCTATCCTCTCACCAGATTCACTTCCTTGGCCGACGACATTGGTTTCTCCTCTCATATGTCCCCATACATAGCTCAATTCATGTTTCCTTTGATGATGTGTGATGCCTCAGTACCATTTGCAAAGCAGCAGCCCCATATCATGATGCTTCCTTCTCCATACTTCACTGGGTGTATGGGGTTCTCGGGATCATACACACAACCCTTCTTTCTCCAAACAAGACAAGCTGAATTATTGGCAAGGAACTGAGGAATATTGCGTAGGGTGTAGGAACGGAGATGATGGCGATTGATGAACGCAGGTCATTGCTTAATGTTCTTTGCATAACTGTTGTTCTTGCTGCTTTCAGGTGGTCCTGCAACTCTCTTCGACTCACTGCTGGCTTCTCTCTTACCCTCTTTATCATTAGTCTGAGAGAATGTTGTGAAATCTAGAGTGGCACACCTGCCTGAGGACAGTTCCTTGTGCTTCCTGGAACTTTCCACCTGCATATTATCGAACCAGTTGTATTAACAGGGATGTCCATGGGCTTTGCTGTGGCTCTGTCGCTTTTTCCAGTTGAACGTTGTTTAATAACTTTAGGAAGCACCTTCACCGAGATTGCTAATTGTTGCGTCAAATCTTCCCAACCAATGGCAGCCTATTCGTATTCAGCCTACAGTTATTCGTAATGACACAAGGTGCTTTTTTTGCAACTAGAACTAGAAAAGTGTCCCAATTCTTATTTCCCCTCATTGTTAATTAGGGATGCCAGCCAAACACTCATTAAAAACAGCACTCTTTCCAGCTGAAATTGAAATTTTGATCAAAATAAAGTGCCAAGTCTAACTCGTTATAAATAATTTAATGATAATGATAATTAGAAAGTTAGTTAAATGATAGAATGTCATATACAGGGTTTTACAGTAACAGCAAGGTCCATATTTTTCCTAGACTACCCCCTCAGATTGAAGAAATTTTTGTGGCAGTTTTGTGACTAAAAGTAACACTTCACAGTGACAATCTGACAATTTGCTAGTTAGCCTGTCTCTAGCTTCATGGGGGAAAAAAACATCTCTTATCACTCAGAGAACTACACTAGAACTGTAGCATATGGCTAAAAAGATTAAGTGTTTCAGAGTCCAGTTTCTAATTTATTTTACTCCTGAATTTTTTTTTCACTGTTGAGATGAGCCAGAAAGTGATACATGAAAAAAAAAAATAGATATATTGGGAGTTATTAGGATGAACATATTTATTTCTAGTTATTTATTTCTTTTTAGAAATTGACTTTTATACCAGTAATGTCCCTAAAGAATTACTGAAATCTGATCAAAATTCATATTACTGTCTGTCAGTGTATGACTAATCATCAGCTAGCTCCTGTGCTGGGATGAGTGTTGTAAAAATGCTTTACTCTTACCCCATCCGGTTTCTTATAGAGAACTATGTCCTGACACGATGGAGTATTGTGTTCTAGTGAAAGTACGAGCTTTGTCATTTTGTCATTTGCTACCATATGTGTGTGTGACTGTGTGTAACAATGGACAATTTGAAGCATTTAATCGAAAATTAAACACTGACTATGAGGATAATGAGCAGAAATTCAGATTTAAATCAAGTATAAATATTAAAATGTACTGTATGTAGGATGAGCCATATAGGAATCATAATTTCAGGGGACCAAAAGTAATTCAATCAATTAAACTTTATTTTCATTCATTTAGTCATTTCCAGGTCTGTTCAGGCTTGCAAGTCAGTAATACATCCTGTTTATCACAAGTCATTATACAGTACAAATGCATATTCATTCATACCTAGGACCAGTTTAGTGTGACCAGTCCACCTACAAGCATGTTTTTGGGAGGTGGATGAATACTGGGGTACCTGAAGGAAACCCACACAAACATAGGGATATCATGGAAAACTACACGCAGACAGTAATTGGAGCTCATGATCAAACCCCGGACCCTAGAGCTGTGAGGAATGAAGTTTTGATTAGTACTTGATACAGAGTTTGCAGTCCCCTAGCTTGTAATAGAGATATTTCCGTTCTGAAAATTGCTTTGATAGTATTTTTCTGGTAATTTTTGCACTGCAAGGTAAAGTACAAGTTAATAACTTTGAGAAATTGGATCTGAGCTAGTTAACATCTGCATTTCAGAATTTTTCCAGCTGCTACTTTCAGTGGTCAAATGATCACTGTCTGTCAAGTGATGTGGGGCCAGTGTTGGCCATACATACTCAATGGCAGTACAACCAAAGGGGCATTACCTGGAGCTCAGTGAAACAAATTAAAGCAACTTTCCATCACTGTTCTTTAACTGACCTGTGTCAAGTTCTAGCATGGTTTGTTTGGTGGTACTGCATTGGGGGCAAAACTCTCATGCCTTAGGAGATCATGGGGAGCCCAAGATGCGAGTACCTCAGAGAACCCTTCATGGGGGCAACATAAAAGACATTAGTAAATTGTAAGTTTGTACAGATTGTGCTATGCAGAAATTGCCCACCCTCTAGCTGGACATGTTCACTTTTTATGAATTCCTATCATCCATGGTCTCATATTTTTGGATCTGTTGGCTGAAGTGCCTAGATTGTAAGGTGCTGTTGTATTGCTTTTCCCATTTTGCGCTGATGCTTTTGGTTTTGTTGCTTTAGTGGTATTGAGACTTCCTTAGTTTTCATGCTGAAACTCAAGCAGTAGCATACTCCAGAAGCTGCATCATCTCTGTTCCTCTTCTTAGCTCTCTTAGTCTGAATCGATGCAACCAACCAAGAAAAACCTGAGTAGCTACTTGTAAAACAACCTCTGGTCCTGTGAAATGGGTGGCTATGATGGCTTTGATTACGTTTGGCTTCACTTCCTACATGATTGCAGTATAGGTGTAAGTACCCTTAAGGCAGACAATAAACATTTTGACCTTATAGTCATTGTGGCTAGTGTATAGAGGCAAAAAAGCAAAGACTGCCACTGCCTAGTTAACTACACACTGCATAGAATGAATACATTCCTGATTCTTGTGTGTTTGTGTTAACAGAATGAACAGTCTCCAAAAGAGAAGCTTCACTCTCATGGCCCATTTAAGGACTCAACAAGGGACAACACTTCTTCCTTCCACTCACAGCGTGCCAAAAATGAGGTCTGAGTCTAAGATGATTAAGTTGCATCCCCCCAAACCCACCTTACACATAGTGAACAGACCAGATCTAGACTAGATTGTTATTTTCACATTTAGAGCATCTACCAGATGCCCTTATCCAGAATGACTTACAGAAGTACTTTGTTCTCTTATACTAGTTCACTTCCTCAGGGACTAAGAGTACGATCAATCTAAAAACCCTATTGGGGAGTAGAGTATGAAAGGACAACAACTTTATTTATTTACTTTATTTATTTTTTAGCACAAGTGCTAATTAAAGTGATTGGTGAAGAGGTAGGTCTTTAGTGAATTAGCTTTTCGGACAGCCAGGGGGAGTTTACTCCACCAACTGATGGCCAAGACAGAGAAGAGTCTTGATGAATGTCTTCCTTGTACTGTGAGAGATGGTGGGTCCATTTGAGCCATGCTAGAAGCTCAGTGGTGTGGTGCAGAGCTGGGTGTGATAAGTGTGTTAAAGTAAGTGGGCACAGGTCCGTTCTTGGCTTTGTGGGCAAGCATCAGTGTTTTAAATCAGATATAGATAGCTACAGGGAGCATAGCAGTAGGATCGAAGGGAGAACTTGCATGACCAAGTCAGTTCAGTGATGTGAGGTGAGAAAGACAGTTGGTTGCCCAGGACTACCCCACAGTTGCTTACAGTGACACATGGAATCGATCTGAGAGTTGTCCAGAGAGATCACAAGATCTTGACATGGGGATGCATCTCCAGGGTTATGCACCCACTCAGTCTTGTTGCGATTTAGTTTCAGCTGCCAGACATGCTGAGACCCCTGCAGAAACATGAGTGTCTGAGGGAGGAAAGTACAGGATGAGTTGAGTGCCGTCAGCATAGCAGTGGTATGAAAACCCATGGGAGGATATGACCTGACTGAGAGAGCGAGTATAGATGGAGAACAGAAGAGGACCCAGCAGAAAGCCTTGTGGGTCACTAGTGGAGAGTCTGCATGATGCAGCGGATGGATCCCCTTCATGTCACTGGATATATGACTGTCCCTCCAGGTTTATTTGTGCTGCATGTTTTGCTCAGCTGACTTTGCTTTGACCACCGGAGAATAAAATGATTACCTTTTCAATCTTGGATGTCTATGTCTTTTGACTGCCTTCTCCTCAAGTAAATATTACAGTATTAAGTCTGGTGCTATGTTTGAACCGGCATACTTAAAATGGAAATGTAATTTGTAATTTAGACTATTGAATTGTACAGTGCACAATTTGCTGATTAGTCTGTGGCTCTAGTGCCATTCTATTGATGCTTAGCATGTTGCCATCAGTTCACTGCCATAGGTACAAAACCACACTCAATTGATTGCATAAGCTTTGCAGCATCTTCAAATGACACAGTTCATTATGTACTCCAGCACATTCAGCATGTGCTATGGTGCTTAGTTTGGACATGGTCTAATGTAGTGCAATGCAGGATTTTGCAAATGCACTTCAAGGTAACAAACAGATGAGGGCCCAGTGCCGACTCACATATAATAGTTGAATGACAGAGATGAAATCATGCAAATCTGGCAGCCTGACCACAGCCATAACTCAGCTTCAAAATATCCTTTCAGACCTACATTTTGTAGTGCAGATAAGTCGAACTTTTCTTTTATTTTGACAGATGTGAACACCCGTAATCAGGTCAGCATCATACAACTTGTAGTCCACCAGAAATCAGGGGCTTCGGTCCTTGTCCGAGCGATTAACAATCAATTGCTGGTGAAAACACAGATTTATGATGTTCTGCACCAAAATTATATGATATGCTGTGGACTAGCCTTATAAATGATTGGTTGCATTTTTTGTGCTTGTTTTTTGCCCAGATTCCAAATGCTGTGAATTCCTTGTGGCTGCTTATGGTTGAGCCACTTGCGTTTGCCATAATTAACTTTCAACCAAAAGCTAACCATATCTGGCCTGGAATCATCTGGAATATCTGGGCTGGATGTTATCCAAGGTGCTTTCAGATATGATTTTAAATGATTCCAAAGCAGTGCACTACATTGGGAATAAGATGTGTCATATCAGACATAGCCCCAGCAAGGCTAGGTGTGTGTAGGAAGCATGCGAAAGGGTAGTGTGGAGCAAAAGGTTATTTATGATGCGTTCTGTTCTTTCTATGCTCCAGGTCGGGATGTACCACGATCCACATATGGAAGATGGAACCTCATCCAAGGAGAACCGGATAATCTACAGTGACTCTATGCCTCGCAGAGTGGGCAGCTTTTACAGAGGTATTCACAAACCTGGACTGACAATAGAAGCCTGAATGCTTAACTTTCAGTATGCTAATCATGTGATGGTAAAGTGGGGTGTGAAAAAAATGTGGTAGCTGAGGAATGATGCTACATCAGACCATTTCTAACCAAATAGTACATTGTGAACATGATCAGAGAAATGTATATTTACTTTTTTAAATCTTACTAGTGCACAGCTGAACCTACCACTTACTACATATTGGGTATTGTGTGTGTGTGTGTGTGTGTGTGCGCTCATGTATACCCTAGTCCCTTCTCCACGACCAGACAATTCCTTCCATGACAGTGCGGCTCAGAGCAGAGTACCACCCGTATCAGCGGACAGTGCTGCCATGGCCAACCACTCCAAACGCCAGACGAACTTTGACCCCTGGTGAGTCCTCACTGTTGGCATGACTGTATCAGCAGTTATTAGTATCACGGCTCAGTGTAGAGTACATATCTTTTCATGCCACTGAAATTATTGTACAATTTTAGGTCATTTTCACACTTGAGTTTTTTTCCAGACTCAATTTCAAATGAATGGGACTTTATAAAATTATGAGCATTACTTAAAATCTTGCTTTAAAAGGCTGGAAGCATTTTACAATATATTTGTTTCGATTCTGATTTTAGGAGTAACTCGGAGGCGATGGCTATGAACCCACCGGAGATTCCGAAACAGAAGGAAAAACAGGGATTCTTTAGAGCAATAAAGAAGAAAAAGAAGAAGTCACAACCAGTGAGCCTCACACTTTTATTTAATACTCGACTGGATTCTGTCTGAGCCAATAGACCATTTAAATTATGCGGTTTTCTTGCGTAAATTAAATGGTAATCGTAGCAGAAAGTAATATGTGTATAACTGAAAGGATGTTAAGTATGTTATCACAGGTGGACTAATGATAAATCAGTAGCAAGCCCACAGTGTAAGTAACAGCTCTGGTGTGCTGCCCAGTTTTGGTTGAAATGTCATTGACTAGGCTAAAAACTAGTAGCCTAATATTTTAATAAAGCACATGTTTGTGACCACGCCATTGGCAGACATTTGAGATGTGGTGCTCTCTCTTCGTATCATAAATAAAAGATATTATTTGAACCTGGCCAGCATCTTTATTTTTCTCTCAATATGTTACATCTTACATACCAAAGGAAACCAACCCTAGGCTGTGTGCAACAGTATGCTCTCCGTGCTAATCCCAAGCCCGGGTTAAAATTGGGGAGGGTTGCTTCAGGAAGGGTATCCGGTGTGAAAACTGCCCAATCAAATACATGGACCAATGATCCTCTATGGCGGCTCCTAATGGGAGCAGACGAAGCAGGAACAATTGAAGCTATGAGTAAAAAGCTAATAGCCCAGACACAAGACCTGCTTGTACAGTACAACCGGCTACTGATTTGTCCACCCTGTGTTATCCAAGAAAAATCACGATGCCAGTAATGAATTTAAAAACATAGTTGGAACAGATTAACCTCACACCTAATGCTAACTTTCACCTACTTTCAGTATTGTTACAGAATTTGGGAAACTTCCTGTAACGGCTGCAAGGAGGATTGCTTTATGCGTCTTTTTGTGTGCTGTCTCTCTGGGTTGCTTGGTCTGTGTTTGTCTTTTAGCCATTATACATAGTTACAGCAGTGTGTGTATGTGTGTGTGCAAGAAATATATGCTAAATGAATAGTCCACTTTTCCAATTATCCTGACTTTCTAAGCTATTCTTCTCTTCTTAACTCCTTTTGCTGTTTTTCTATTCCAATTTATACAAAATGAATTAAATCAGTGGTAAACAGCTTGATGATGCATATGCACATGCAACAAAATGGAGTCCTGCTAGTTAGCTAGCCTACCACCAGCTACACCAATCTGAGTTCAAGGAGGTTCAAAGAAAATACCTCTTGCAAAGTGTATCTTAACCTACATCGTTTATAGGATGTAAGCTAACACTAGCCTTATCAGAAAGCTCCGTGATGCTAATTCTGGTGTGTGATATTCTATTAGCCTTAATGGAAAGCTACATTACCTAAAGCTAAGACTAGTCTGCAATATTCTATTAGCCCTAATAGAAAGTCACATTATCTAAAGCTAATGCTAGCCTGTGATATATTATTAGCCTTAATAGAAAGCGCATTACCTAAAGCTAATGCTAGTCTGCGATATTCTATTAGCCTTAACAGAAAACTTTATTATGTAAAGCTAATGCTAGTCTGCGGTATTCTACTAGCCTTAATAGAAAGTTGCATTACATAAAGCTAATATCTAGCCTGTGAAATACTGTTAGCCTTATTAGAAAGCTACGTTATCTAATGCTAATACTAATCACATTTAATACTAATACTAATAATAATACTACAGTTAGCCTCAAGAGAATATAAGGTAATGCTAGCCTATGATATTGTTCAATTTTCATTTATTTTTTGGGAAAAATCTATTCAAATATAAGCAGAAATAAGGTCCAAATAGACTAGACTCATACTATGATGTGCTCATCAGTTAATTGTCCCCTATCATTAATCAAATCCCTCAATCTTAAATCCAGATAAGGACATAATGGGAATTATGTTCATGGCATTACCCCCCCCCCCCTCCCCCCACAACCCCAGATTGTCATAAGTGGACCCAAGCAGTGTGTCTGCGACGGAAATCTGCCTCTCATCCAAAAAATGTGCTCTGTGTGCAAACTGTAAGCCATGGGTCCGTATGTTCATCTCATCTGCTGCTTTCAACAACAAAAAAAACATGTCTGTCTCTTCCTTCAATGAGCCGCTGGCCTTTTTCTGCGTCTTATATTCCAGACGGAGGGCTGCGAGGGAAGGAACCCGAGCATCAAGAAAAGCCTTTTCCCTCTCTTTAACTCAAAGAATAGCTTAAAGCATAACTCCTCTGTGCTTCCTGTCCTTGCTCAGCCCATGGTACAGCACTCATGGAACCGTCCCACTCCACATTGTGCATTGTTGACATCACACCGGAGTCTCCACTGCATGCGTCTATAAATGTAGACATCACTTCTTTTTGTTTTTAGCTGCTCAGTGATATTTGTTCAATGTGACACCATGAGCATTGGGCCCAGATTCATGTAAACTTTAAGCAAGCTTATCTCAGAGCACTTGGTGAGATACTTAGCCATGCTTCTGAATCCCTAGAGTTCAGAAATCGCATGGTTCTGAATCCATTCAGTTCTGAATACTATTGGTTCCGAATTGAGGTTCTGTCAAAACCCTTACTTAGCATGCATTCTGATTCTATGGATCTGGTCCCGACTGTTTCAATATGTGAAACATCATTCACATTCCTGCTAGCGTAGCAGCACAAGCATGTCATCAGATGCATGGAACTTCAGCAGTGCCTGCTTACAGTGGATGCGCAGCTACACTTATGATTCTCCAGAAGCAGGAGAGTGCAGGAGAATGGAACACAATGTGTTTTTTCCCCTCCCAAAAAACACAAACATATTTACACTAGTTAGTAGAGACCGGGGCTGGGTGTGTCATAATAGTCCAGCTAATTAAACACTGTGCATATTAATATACACTTACCATCCACTTTATTAGGAACACCTGTACAACTGCACATTCATGCGTTATCTAATCAGCCAATCGTGTGGCAGCAGCGCAAGTGCATAAAATCATGCAGATACAGATCAAGAGCTTCAGTTAATATTCACATCAAAGATCAGAATGGGTTCTCAGTGACTTTAACCGTGGCATGGTTGCTGGAACCAGATGGGCTGGTTTGAGTATTTTAGAAACTGCTGATCTCCTGGGATTTTCATCCGATCTCCTGGGATGCTTTTCTGCTCACCACGGTTGCAAAGAGTAATTATTTGAGTTAATATAGACTTCCTGTCAGCTGAAACCAATCTGGCCATTTTCCTCTGACCTCTCTTATCAACAAGGCGTTTCCACCCACAGAACCGTCGCTCACTCAGTGTGGTTTGTTTTTCATACCATTCTGTGTAAACTCTAGAGTTATGTGTGAAAATCCCAGGAGTTCAGCAATTCCTGAAATACTCAAACCAGTCCACCTGGTACCTATGGTACCAACAACCATACCACAGTTAAAGTCACAGAGATCACACTTTTTCTTCATTCTGATGTTTGATGTGGACATTAACTGAAGCTCTTGACCTGTATCTGCATGATTTTTTTTTTTTTTTTTTGCATAGCGCTGCTGCCACGTGATTGGCTGATTAGATAACTGCATGGATATGCAGGTGTACAGGTGATCCTAATAAAGTGGACAGTGAATGTATATGTATTATAATTTCATATACGTATAGGTAGATCGCAATGGGAATTGATGTACACTCCCAGCCTGCTGGCCCCATGCACGTTATTTGTGTTTTTTGGTTTCCCTGTCCTCAATTTTCTCGATTGTCGCTGTGGTTTAGTGCTTTTTGCACACTGTTATTTTTTTTTCTCTGCATGGTTGCCAGGTTGCAGCCGAAGGCCAGCAGGACCAGCTGGTACTCCAGAGACCGGTCAAATCCTCGTCCCACCACAGCAGCCGTCACCGGAACCGGGACAGAGAACGAGACAGAGACAGGGACCGGGAAAGGGATAGGAACCGAGAGCGAGGGCGTGATCGAGAAAGAGAGAGAGACAACACCTGGCCTATAGAGAAGCATACAAATGTGCAACCTCAGGCAAGTAACTTTTTCTTGAACCAAAGATTCAAACAGAATTGTGATGATGTTAAGTCTTTGATTGCATATCCTTATGGATCTGAATCTCTGCGATGCTGAATCTTTAGGAATCCTTATGCCATTGTTCTGGATCCTTATACATCTGAATTCTTAGGGTTCTGAGTCATGGTTTGGAATCTTTATCATTCTGAATGCTTATACTTCAGAATATCAGAATCACTCTGAATCCTTTTAGTTCTGGATAATTACAGTTCTGAACTCTTATAGTCCTGAATCCTTATAGTTCTGGATCATTACAGTTCTGAACCCATATAGTTCTGAATTATTATAGTTTTGAACCCCTATACTTCTGAATTCTTATAGTTCTAAATTCTTCTAATTCTGAATTCTTCTAATTCTGACTCTTTATACTTCTGAATTCTTATAGTTCTAAATTCTTCTAATTCTGAATTCTTCTAATTCTGACTCTTTATAGCTCTGAATTCTTATAGTTCTGAATTCTTATAGTCCTGAATCCTTATAGTTCTGGATTGTTATAGTTTTGAACCCTTATAGTTCTGAATTCTTATAGTTCTGAATTCTTATAGTTCTAAATTCTTCTAATTCTGACTCTTCATAGTTCTGATTTCTTATAGTTCTGAATTCTTCTAATTCTGAATTCTTATAGTTCTGAATTCTTGTAGTTCCGAATCTTTATACTTCTGAATTCATATAATTCTGAAGTCCTGTAGTTCTGAATCTTTTTAGTTCTGAATGTTTATATTTCTGAATCCTTATAATTCTAAATTCTTATAGTTGTGAATTCTTATAGCTCTAAATCATGGTTATGAAATCATGAAATCATTTCCAAGTTTCTAATTCCACATAACTGTGACTGTTTGTGCTTCTTAATCTGAATATGTATGCCTTCAAGCACTTCACGTTTTTTTCTGAATCCCTTCTGAATTTAATTGTTCAGGGGCATTTATAATTGTCATGACTCTGAGTCACGATATTTAATTCTTACACATCTAAATTAATTCTTGTGTTTGTGATTCATCGTTTAACTTCAGGATTATTGGCACCCTGCAAGAGAATTCACAAATTGATTGTATGAAAAAGAAAATGATGAGAACTACTTCTTTGATGTAAAAACAGGATAGATTTACACATGGGCATGACATGTACTATTTTGATTTGTCTCGGAAACAAATTTCAATGTAAGCCTGAATTAAAATGTCTTTAAAACGAGTAAAACCATGGAAACTGGAAGTAAATGAAAGATGGGTTCATCCACTACTAAAGTACATGGAGCAGCTTTAGAGACATTAATTGAAAAATGGCTGCTAATGTAAAAGCAGGTTTGTACTTTGGAATCCTGAGGATTCTCAGTGATGTTTTTGAATTCTTAAAGGTCAGAATTTTTTTATGGCTTTGAATTCCCGTAGTTCTTTGCCATATTGTTAGAAACCTTTATGATGCTATGTTCTTATGTTCCTGCTGGGCCATGGATATCATTTCTCACAGATGTGAGTCATCATCACAGCTCCTTTGTATTTATTTACTTTCAGAACCAACCTCTTAGGTCTCTGCGTAAGTTGCTGCACCTCTCCTCTCCCCCCTCATCCTCTACAACTGCTAGCCAGCCTCCTCCGCCTCCTCCTCCTCCTCCAGATCGCTCCTCTGAAGTGCGCTTCCAGCCACTTGCCAACCCGGCACCCAAAGCAGCACCCCCGGCCATGCCTGAAGCACGGGCCATTCCAGTGGGCAGCATCACTCCTAACACCAAGAGCCGTAAGCCCCACAACTACCCTCTTCCAGGGCAGATAGAGTCCGCCTGGCATGCCTCGGCTCCCTACCCTGACCAAATGGCCAGTAAAGGTGGGCAAAATGGCATCGGGTTCGCCAGGGCTGCCCGTCCTCGGATGCCAAACCTCAATGACCTGAAAGAAACCGCTTTGTAGGGGCAGACGTGTCTTCTTTCTCTCTTTTGACTATATGGGGGTAACTGCAAAACCAATATCACTTCCGCACTTAACGACACCTCTGGCCAGAAGGTGGCGCTAGTCATGTCTTGAGTTTGTTTTTTAAAAAAATCATCCACATCCTTTGATAGAATTTGTATTATTGTTAATGGGTTCAGTTTTCAGTTATTGACATTGATGATGTATCTAAGTATTTGTATAAGGAAATTTATCAGATGGGGGGTAAATTAACCGTGGAATAGTAAGAGCTTTAGTTTATACACCAGAGAATGTATAAATATTTATTGTGTAATAATTCTATATTTCATGGAGATTATTTAATTAATTATGAGTGTCTTAATATTTAATATTTACATTGTACAGAGTGCATTTTATCGTTGTAACAAATGGTACATATTATTATTATTATTATTATTATTATTATTATTATTATTATTATTATTATTGAACAGTTTGTTCTGTTATTGCCTGGACACTTAGCCATCTCAACTTTTGCGAGATCTATGAGATCTAACTGCCCATTAACACAGAAGCTACACTGTCAGAGGCTAATTCTCATCACATGATCTCCAGCTATACAATGGCAGGTTTTTTTTTTTTGCTTGTTTTTTCTTTTGTTTCATTTTTCTTTCTTTTTTTTAATCTCTCTCTTTGTGACAGCATTTCAGATGTCACCGTAAACTAAAATCTGAACTGTAAGCCAAACCCGGTCTGAATGGCTGAAAAGATGGATGGCATGCCACAGTAGAAGCAGTCAGTGATTCGTTCAGCAGGGTTTGTGTCAGTACTGAATGCCTGACGATCACGTCTGCACATCATCAGGCTTGTGTTCCAAAACTGTTTTTAATGTTCCCTCATTGACTTGCCTGTGTCATTTCCCCACTGGGAGAATCGGCACTCGTTCGCGAGAGCTCAAGCTGTTTATGAGCATACGTGTGAGCAATAAGTTATATACGAAGTAGTCTCGCAAGCCAGATGAGGGAGTCTGACAGAGTTCGTCGATAAAGATGGCCAAAATACGCCTACTTTGACTGAAGGAAGGCATTTTCTTGACATCGACTAATAACAGACCTTTTCTTTCTGTAGCCTTGCAAGACTCTTGTTTACTCGCCACTAACTGCGTCAGACCAATCTCTCTCAAACAAGTTTTAAATACAGGATTCTGTCAACTTTTTTTTCAATCCAGTGACCATATTTTGCTCTGAAATGCTCATTTGTCACTATTCAAAAGTATGTACATATGCGCGAACGTACAGAAAGCCAGTCAGATTGCAGCCTTCGAGATTCTGAAGCTCGTGGCCAGAAAAGTGAACAAAGGATATCGGACCATGAGTTATGGATTCTGATTAGCTGGAAGGTGTATATTAAATTTCTATAACAGCCGCTTACACAAGGAATTGTATGGTTGATGCGCCACATAAATGGATTTTAAAAAGTGCGTGATTGTTGCTATAACGTAAGTGACAGCAGGAACTAACTTGCGGATGTTCCGTAATATTAAATGTAATTATAAAGAGATTTTTAAAAAAAAGTATGATGTTTTATACTTCATATAAATGAAAAAAAAAATGTTGGCACATTGCTGTGCTATAAGAGGAATAGAATACGCCGGGATGTGCTGTAATAGGAAATGATCAGCTTTTCTATCAGGCCACATCACACCGCCCTGTCACTGATTATCCCTCGTGTAATATTTGATTTGTAGTGTGTAACTTGTCCACTGTACACGACAGGTGGTGTCATTTATGTTACTTCACACTTGTAGATAGTTAGCAACCTCATTTTTTTTAAATATCGGTCAACGGAAATTGACCGTGCAACTCGCCAAGGAAACCTACATTACGTTTGTTGCGAAGAGCAAGTGCGTTCATACTCAGCGATCCGTGAGCCATTACACCTTCTCCTTAAGCTGCAAGGGATCATTTGTGTGACAGAGGTGACATGCTCTACTGAGCCCTGAGTGGAAGTCAATGAGGGTGTGTTAACAGTAATGGAATAGTTTCTGGATATAGGCTTTATAGTACATTTCAGAAGTGATAGAATGTGGGTGTGAATTGTTTTGGAAGAATCGAAGCACAGTTTTGTTATAAAAAACAAATAATGTAATGTCTATGAACAAGACACGTACAAGACTTTGAGATACAGAGATGTAGTTTTACGCAACACTCAAAGCATATGTAATAGTGAGTTGCTGTATACAGCTCAGAGATGATCTTATGTCATATATACAGTGTATATAAAATTGAGAATATGAACGAAAAGAATGAATGGTGAGAGATGACTGAATTCTATCATTGCGAAAAAGGAGCAATATCAAAGCTTAGATGAATATTTTACTCCTTTAAATCTATTTAATGACAATGATCAAAGGGTATATTCCGCATACAGTAGTTTATTATACCAGATCCCAGAAAGAAATTGAAAGAGATATTTAACTGAGAGTTTAAACACTTTATTGATCTGCTTTTCTTTTTTTTGTGTGTGTGTGTGTGTGTCTTATTTATAGTACGCCTTTTTTTTTTCTAGTATTGTTTACCAATGGTGCACTTTAAAGCTGTATTTCTCACAAGTGTTTTGTGCCCATATGGTGTTTGATATAAATGGCAAAAACAAAAACTGTTTTTCAGTGTAACCTTGTATCATGACCACTTTCTCGAGGACTGAACGGAATGTGGATTTGTTTTATGACAAATTGTGTGTCACTGGGCAACTTTACAGTCATGTGCAACATTAAAACCTGCAGTGAGGATTTTGCACATTTGTTTTTGTTTTGCTATTTAATTTCATTTTTTTTTAACGATTTCATTCCTTGTTATTTGTATTCTGTCGTTATTCGGGTGACGTCACGTCATGGTCTCCACGTCATCACGTTATTTCCCCGATATAGAGATTGTCGTCACTGATATAGAGATATTATAGAGACAGTTCAACAGAATTTGAGATTGAAACTAGGCTCGTTCCTCTCGGCTCAAAATCGGTTTAAAAGTCGTTTGTTTTCCAGCAACAGCAAGCGTCCGACTCCTTACAAGGGATGAATTTCTACGAAGGTCAAATGAAGGTCATTCAGCACATATTATCCAGTCGTGTCGTATCATCTTTCTTTTGTGCTTCGTATATTAACTGTTTATTTTTAGCCAATAGAACACTGATATGTTCTTCTTTTTGTGCCCCGGCTGGTTGTACGTCTGTCTGTTACAGTATATTAGCCTGCCTTGGCGTCGTGCCAGCTAGCAGAGCGTGCCAATGCGATGCCAAGTCTTTTTTTTTTTTTTTTGCATTAGCCCATGTGTGAGGATTGGCATCGTCCCTAAGTGCGGGTTTACAACCGGCGTGACCTAAATTAAAGCAGATTCAGTGCTGGAGGACGACTGCTGGAGGCACCATGTGTGCTTTAGTGCTCTGAAAATCCGCCTTCCACTATGGTTGGGTGTGTTGGAGCAGAAAACTCGGTAAACCATGCACTGCTGTTGTCCTTCCTAAATGGATTTGAATAACTGTGCAGAAGATTTAAAAAAAAAAAAAAGCTGCTTATATCATCGATATGTCATTTCTACCAGCATCTGATATGAAAATCGTAGTTAAGTATTAGAACTTCTTATTCAAATGTCTATAATTATAATAATAATAAATCCAAAGTGAAGCCCTCAGCCACTTGGATGACCATCGCCAAGAACATGGTCGAAAGAGCATTTCATCCCACGCACTGATGACAGTGAAATGAAATCCAGTAACCGGTTTAACGCACTCTCCTTTACAGTGGTCACTCATCGTCAGCGCCACGTGTTAATTGTCAAGGACGGTTTTTCATAAAGTGTCGCTTATGCTGAAAAGCAATTTTAATCCCAGCGTGCAAGGGTGATTAAGCAGAGGCACTGTATATAATTTCTGTCTGTGCACTTTCAAATACATCCAAATACATCACTGCCAGGATGACAGAAACTGTAAAATCGCTAAATGTGTATCTGCGTTTTGGAGGGAAAAAAAAAAATGCAAGAGAATGTCGTTTGTTTGGACCTAAAACTGGAGACCAGATTTCTGTTCGAATCAAATATATTCAGTTCAATTTTATTATTATTATGATTATTATAACTACAGCACTTTTAACAGTAGACATTGTCACAAAACAGAAATCTGGATGGAGATTTATATTTCGATCCCTAATGAACAAGACAGATGTGACAGTGGCGAGGATAATAATATTCATGTTATATGATTATGAACTGTATCTTTGGGTTTTTTTTTTTTTTTCTTCGTAGTTGGGTTTTTGCCTCCTTCATGCCAACTTTGTGTAAACACAAATGTTTACAAGCCATCAGCAATGATAGGGGTCCAGCGACTTTTATATTTTTCACATTTGAAACTTCTGTCCTTACATTTCTTTTTTAAACAGACTGTTGTAGAAAGTGTTTTGGAAATACAGTGGTATTTCGTTGTGTGTGAATATTAACTCAAAGATCCGAGGACACGTGTGGTTATTAGACGCTAGTGTGGCATGGGATAGTGTGTGTGTGTGTGTGTGTGTGTGTGTGTGTGTGTGTGTGTGTGTGTGAGTCTCTCAGGGGTTGAACTCAGATGTTAGCGTTCTGCTGAATTTATGTGTATGTATTATTATTTTTTTTTCTCCATTACACAATGATTATGGATATAAAACCTCTGACCTCCGACCTCTCAGATACAGGAAGGAAAGGCTTGGGCTGTGGATTTGGTTTAGGCCCTTCGTTCATTACACACCTCAAACCTTTGTCTCACTTTCATATCTCTCAGAATAACCTACGGTTAAACCTGACATGAACTCTTTTATTCATCACCTCTGGCCGTGGTTGTTTCAAGTACTGGCATGTCTGACACAAAAAGCATTTATATTGTATATTTCCCTGTAATTACTGAGAAATAAAATCATGTCCTATCAATAACTGACTTGTGTTTAAGGCTTACCAATTTTTTTTCTTACAGTGTATATAAAAATAAAAAAATAAAAAAATAAATAAAAAAAAGTTTATACACCCCTGTAAAAATGGCAGGAAATTGCAAATTATTAAAATGATTGAAATTACAACCTATAAAAACAAAATAAAAAAAATCAGAAAGACTCTTGGGGGAAAAGAATAAGAAAAATAAAAAACATACATTGACCTGGTTGCATAATCTAAAACGCCACGATTGACTGCTATTTGGAGCTATTCACGATTCCCTCCACCTTGATTAAAGCCCTAGTTCCGGCTGAAGAATAGCAGCCCCAAATCATGATGCTGCCACCACCATGTTTCACTGTGGGGATGTTATACTTTTGGTAATGTGCTGTATTTTTTTTCCCAAACATACCTTTTGAAAGTTTGGCCATAAGTTCAACCTTGGTCTCATCAGACCATAACACATTTTGCCACATGGTTTCAGTGATCGTATGTATGTTTTGGCTTCTGTCTAGCCACCCTACTCCATAGGCCAGACGTGAAAAATACGGGGGATTGTTGTCACGTGTATGCGGCAACCAGTACTTGCCAGAACTTCCTGCAGCTCCTTTAATGTTGCCTTACGCCTCTTGGCCTCATGATGAAAATTAGTCTTCTCATCAATTTTGGAGCGACATCCTGTTCTTGGTAATGTCAATGTCATATTTACTCCATTTGTTGATGGTTGTCTTCCATGGTACAGCTAATGCTTTGGACATTCTTTTGTACCCCTCTGCTTATCAATACCTTTTAACAATAAAATCCTGTTCATGCTTTGTAAGCTCTTAGTGGACCATGGGTTTTGCAGTAGAGCGATCATTGCCATTAAATGTACTGTAATGTACATTTTTTTTTACACAACTTTTAACAATAGATGTGTCACGAAGCAGCTTTACGGAAATTCAGATGTAGGCTTAGATCCCCAATGGGTGAGCCAGAAGAACATTCATGTGGTTTTGTGTTGGATATAATTTATAATCAGAAATAATATATAAATGTATAAAAGAATATCTGAAACAACAGCAGTGCCTCTTGGAGCTCTAATTTTTTTTTTTTTAAATATGCACTTCAATTATAAAATCATCCAGTTGATGATGCATTATTATTATTGTTAGCACTGTGACCAATTTTATGATCCATTTTAAACTGTTACGAACAGTACAAGAATACTGAAAATAAGAACAATAAACTGCAATTTTTCACATTTTCCTAATGTTCTTTAATGAAGGTGATTTTAAATCATATTTACAGTGAGGGGAAATAAATATTCAGACACATTTGTTTTTGTTTTTTTTTTAATATAATGCATTATATTAAAATATTTCAGTGTATATATCTACTTAAAATGTACACATATAATGTCTTTTGGCTTTGTACTTTTAAAATGAACACAAAGTGTATCTTCATAAACATAGAAAATGCACCTCGTGTCATTGTAAAAGTTGTTGCCATTGGTTGGGAAGATTTCACACAACAAGCAGCAATCAAGGGGAAGGTGAAGGAGCTTCCTAAAGTTCTCAGGGACAGTATATTTAAAAAAAAAAAAAAAAAAAAAAAAAAAAAAACATTCGAATGGAAAAAGCTACAGAACCACAGAAACGTGCTTAAACAACATTCTCTCAGATAAGGAAGGTAAGAAAGAATCCAGGAGTCACATGAAAAGAGCTGAATACTTATTTCGCCTCACCGTATATTATCATGATTATATTCAGGACCTAAAAGTTTAAAAAAAAAAAGGTGAAATAAGTTTTCAAATTGTCTTTGAAAATCTAAAGCCCCAGTTCTGGCTGAAGAAAAGCAGCCCCAATCATGATGCTGCCACCACCATGTTTCACTGTAGGTATGGTATACTTATGTAATGTATGGTTATGGTATGTATGGTAATGTTTATGCTTGTTAATACATACTTCTTTGTTCATATTTATAGGAACAAAGTGAGGAGATATTTAGTGTGCAAATATTACATAAAAAAACTAAAGTGCCTGAATACATATTTCACCTCACTGTATATTATCATGATTGTATTCAGAACGTAAATTTTTTTTTTTTTTTTTTTTAAAAAGGTGAAATAAGTTTTCAAATTGTCTTTGAAAATCTAAAACAAACAACTTTCTGATAAATTGACCTCAATTTTTTTTTTTATTTATGCTCACACTTACAGTATGTCAAGAATGTGAAAGGGTTTTGTGTGTTTATTATGGTTTTGTGTGTTTATTATGGATATTTTAAAATATATCTTACAACTATATTGTTATAAAATTGAAAGAGAAGGCTAATTATGATAGCTAAGTAATGAAATGAACAGGCTTTAATATCAGTACTTAAAAACAAGCTGCCTCAGTCATAGTTATATGGTCCGTTCAGCATAAAATTGTTGGCCGAGGTTGGGTTGAGTTAATTGCATGCACTGGAGCGGTAATTGGGTCACAGGGGGTGACAGGCCTGAACTGAACTTCAGGGGGTTTATTACTTAGCTTTTCCTCTCCTGTTGGTAGAAGACAAGAGCAGACCATGGTGTGAACGGCTATATGAGCAGGTCTTAAGGAACTGTGGGAGGAGCCAAGTGGAGATAAAGGGTATTAGACAAGGCCATGAGGACTCAGTGGATTATAGTAATCCAGTGGATTCACCTTCGAGATTTTGCACCAGTCAAATGCAAGACAAGATGGAATACGGAGCTGTGAAAGTTTTCTTCCTCACCTTATTGCTGATCAATGAAGGTAGGTGGACATTTGGCTTAAGGAACTTTCGTTGTATCTGCTATTAATTGGTTATTTGCTAATAATATATAATAAGCCTATACATTGACAGTACAGAAATTGTATAATTTGTTATAGCCTGTTGTAACCAAAAAAAAATCATCATTTGTCATGCAATACTGATAAACTCTTGCTTTTATATTGCTTCCAGTTCCTATACGAGCTCATTCTCAGCAGGTGGGTTAAAGTTCTTTATTATTATTATTATTATTTTCCAATTCAATGTATTAACACGATGGCACAAGACAAGTTAGACATTCTAGTGCATCGATCATCTCTTTTGATCGGTCATCAGGGCATCGAGGACAATGAAAGCTGGACAACGAAAGCTTGCAAATGTGACTGTGATGCAGACGAGTCCGCGACTGAGATGACTCCCACCAAATCTGGCTCAAGCTGGATCCAAGAAATGCACTGCATGCCAGGTGAGATGGAAACAAAGAATATGTGAGGGAAAAAATTATGAGGGATCATCATTTGATGTGATTGAGGTGAGTAGATTTACAGAAGGTGTTTTCGACCAGCAGGTAGGTCTCATTGGTGTTCTGCTCATCTGAAGGGTCTTTGAGATTCTCACCTTATATGTGAGGAATAAACCATTATAGGATACACTGTTAGAGGGATAAATTTGAATTTACATCCGACTGAGACTTCCAGTGTTGACGCTGAGAACCGTGATGTGGAACGCCGGGTCATTGCCATTGCTCCTTTGAAAAAGATGGAGTGATTTGTGAGTGTGAAGTGTATGTGCAAGGAAGCACTCAGCACAGGTGGTGCACAGGAAGGTAATTAATCATTTGCTCGCAGCTTCACCTGCACCGTGTGAGGCATCGATGCCTCCTACTGCAATACAGCCAGCAGACAGCAATGCTCCATTTTGATTCCCCAGTACAGGAGGGGGAGAGAGAGAGAGAGAGAGAGAGAGAGAGAGAGAGAGAGAGAGAGAATAAACATTTGGCAGACACCATTTGGAGTAGCACAAAGAGGAATATGATGCCAAGATTACACAGTGTAGAATATGACATCCTTCTGGAAGCCCAGTGGCTGAAAAAATTCAAATTTCTCTAATGTAATTAATTAACCAAGAGAATGGTTATGGTTATTCAAGGATCCATCACTAGCTCCCGGGTGATTCCACCTGGGTGATTGGGGTAGCCATTTATGTCCCACTGATCTTACATTTACAAATATGTATGCAAATGTATACGAGAGGTAGGGGGAGCATAGTGGCTTAGTAGTGAGCACTGTTGCCTTGGACCTCCGTGGTTGGGGGTTCGAGTCCTGCCTCCGTCCTGTGTGCATGGGGTTTGCACGTTCCCCTCGTGCTTCGGGGGTTTCCTCCAGGTACTGGGTTTCCTCCCCAGTCCAAAGACATGCGTTATAAGCTGATTGCCATTTCCAAATTGTCCGTAGTGTGTGAATGTGTGTGCGATTGTACCTTGCGATGGCTTGGCACCCCATCCAGGGTGTCCCCTGCCTTGTTCCCCAAGCCCCTTGGGATAGGCTCCAGGTTTCCCATGACCCTGTGTAGGATAAGTGGTACAGAGAATGGATGGATGTATGCAGAGGTAAAAGATTTTGAGACCCAAGTAACAAACTATGTGCATGATTCAAATAAATAAAGCATTAAAAAAAAAAAAAACATCTACAGCATTTTTTCTGTCCCAGTCCACTATAAGTACTCCTTAACTTTATATATAACCATTAAAACACATTAAAAATCATATTTGAAATGCGTAAAAAAAACTTTTCTACTACTACTGCTAATAATAATAATAATAATAGTAGTAGTAGTAGTAGTAGTAGTAGTAGTAGTAGTAGAACTAGTAGTTCATCTAAGTGGTGTACTCCCATCATACATTCATAATTAATAACTAATACCGCATAAATATAAGACATGTTTGTTATAATGTTCATAAAGAAAGGATGACTTAACAAAAATCACAATATAATGAAAGACAGAGAAGGAGTAACATATAATACATTTCGAAATATTTTTTAAAAGCCAGGAGCTTAAGTTGGCTTCATTTATCCACAGTGTGCTAATTAATTAGAATTGAAATAAAATGCTCAGAATTATTCTGTAATATAACACTAAATACACTTCTACTGTTAAATGCATTTGTTTATGGTTTTTGATA
>CM074940.1:13872997-13891775 GCA_037576815.1 Pangasius larnaudii
TTCTGAAGACTCAAGTAAAAACAGTACTCGTAGCTCTGCACACAGGTTTCATTCTATGGGCTTGCACAGGCGCGCGCGCACCCGCGCGCTCTTCTCTGTCGAGCTGCACACGCGCGCGGGAGTCGCCGCCGCGCTTCCGTTCTCATTGTCGCGCGCACCTATGGCGTGTACGTCACACACCGGAGAGACGGTATGTACTGAGTTTTTCAGCCTCCTTCCGAGTCACTCGGTCTTTATTCAGAATGGAATGTCGCGCTAACGTTTCCAGAGCAGGTCGTGTTGAGCGGAAACTGAAGCGCGCGAGCAATAGACAGGTCCTGTTGAAGCTGGGGCTGAATCCCAAACGGAATCTTATAGGATATATAGTGCACTTGAAAGTGTCTACAAACTATTGGTTCTGATTTAAAAAAAAAAAAAACACCTCAGTGCTTCACAGGCGGCGTGATATTTTGACATGCTGGCTAGTGTGCTGGTGTGGTTTGGAGGTAGACATTGAGTTAATATACGGTGTAGTGCACTTGTATAGGGAACATGGAGTAATTTGAAATTCAGCCTGGAGTGCTCCACCGCATCTCCATAGCGTAATGGAAATGTAAAGTGTTTTTATGTTCATCTTGGGTAAGACTTTTTTTTTGTACCACACTCCAGTGAACACCTTAGCTTTTTAAAAGTGTAGTGTTTTTTTTAACCTATAGACCTGAAGGTTATAATTTTTTTGTTTATATACACACTGGAATATTTTATTTATTTGTTTGTTTATTTATTTTTAAAAATTCAGAACAAAATTATCCTTTTTTTTTTTTTTTTTTTACTCATGGTAATTTTTAATGTAAGTCTTTTTTTTTTTTAAATTGAATGTATTTTTTTTACCTATAGACCATTTTTTGTTTATATTCACATTGGATTATTTTTATTTATTTATTTATAATTTCAGGCAAAATTTTCTATCCTTTTTTTACTGACTGTAGTTTTTTAATTTAAGTCTTTTTTTTTTATTGAATGTAGTTTTTTTTTATATTATAGACCTGAAGGTTACCATTTTTTTTTTGCTTATATGCACACTGGAATATTCATTCATTCATTTAGTTAGTTGGTAATTTTTAATGCGAACACCTATCATTCAGTCTCATAATTCCAGCGGTACGTGGCATGGGTTCTATGTCGGCTGGCCAAACATGAGAAATGATTGATGAT
The DNA here is from genome assembly GCA_037576815.1 of Pangasius larnaudii. Lineage (NCBI taxonomy): Eukaryota > Metazoa > Chordata > Actinopteri > Siluriformes > Pangasiidae > Pangasius > Pangasius larnaudii. The sequence goes on from CM074940.1 coordinate 13,874,192, forward strand.
TGATTACGAATCGTTAGCATGAAGTATTGATTTAGGAAGCTGCCTAGGAACTGGTCTAGGTTTTTTTTTTTTTTTTTTGCCTTTTCTATCTTTATGCACATGTGCACATTGTGGCTGACTCGGACTCATAAATGTAAGCCACTCTTTTATAAAAAATAAATCCAGTCAAGGCTCCTTTGAAAAGCACCTAAGATACAGATTAAAGACCATTATCAATCACACATCCTTTTTTTATTCTGGACTCCTTCCAGAAACGTCAACGCCTTGCAACCGGAACGACCGTCAGAGCTGCTGTTATACAAAAAAAAAAAAAAAAGCTCAGAATTAAGAATTCAGCAGTGCTGTGGTGTAAGTATTGAGATATTCAACTGCTTATCTATTCATAACTGTGTTCTTGAATGCATTCTCCTAGGTTTGCGCTCACAAAGACACACGATCAGGCAGAAAACATTCATGTTGACATTATGGGTTGTGGCGCCTCAGTAGCCACTGAGAACCAAGGAAGGCCGTCAGAAATCGGTAAGTGGATATGGTGTTGTATTTTAGGAAGAAACAATCAGCTAGTTTCTCACAAGACCAGTTCCAAGATTAGTTCTTTTACACCACAAGTCAAGTAACCTCAAGCTGTACCTTTGCATATGTCTATGTCTTGTATATGTATAGTAGTAAATGTATTAAGATTCATCTTTATTCGCCTTCATCAGTTTTCTCTCTAGTGCACTGCAATCAAACAACTTTAGAACTTCTGAGTTCAATTCCTCCTCTTTCTCCTCACACAGATTTGATGGTCAAGCCACCCAGCCCAGTACTGAGTAAGCAAGCGCATGGCCTTTCCATCATGGCCATTTCTTTATGGTCTGTTCAGTTTTACAAGTGTCTTAAAAAGGCTCACTCCATTGGGATTTTTGATTTTTTTTTTTTTTTTTTTTTTTGGGGTGACTTTGTCACCAATGCATGTATATCGTCAACAACAAAAAAACATGTATTTATGCAGATTGTCCCAAAAGTCTCCATACATAGGGGACTATGTTTGCCAGCACCACGTCAGTTGTGTTGTTGTGCCAGTTGTGATGTTCATGGACTCCCAGTCTTTTTGAATTTGTTAATAAGTTTGGCAGCAGTGTCGTGTGTGATGTGCTTGCAGTGTTTCCTGTTAAAGTCCGTCGCAACCTTGTGACAGCTTCCTGATCCAGCCATGAGCCAGTGAATGATTTCAATACGTTATTCTTTTGTCAAAGGCATTCTTAAAGGCTATCTGGAAAGAAAAATATATATAAAATAAACTAAGAATGAAAAAGTTTGTAAGATATTTTTCTAAAAAAAAAAAAAAAGTGTTCATTTATGGAGACTTTTGGGACACCTGGTATATTTATGTATTTTTTGGTAAGCATATTTTAACAGGAAATTGATGAGATGAAGGTGAAACCCACAGAAAACCTGTTGAATGTCGCTGGGGCTCTGTTCTGGAAAACAGCCAAAACTTTTTAAAATCTTTTATTTTATTTTTTTTTTTAACAAATATTGTGTTTTTCTGTCTATAACAAAAGTTGACCCCATCTTCTACAAGAAATTAAAAGTAGACATAATCAAAATGACATGACTAGATCTTCCTGCATCTGAAAGCTCATGTATGTAGAAGGGGGCGGATAGCGCTTGCCTCCAATTGGGTGTGATGCAGCGTGAGCAGCAGTTCAAAAAAAAAAAAGTGATTGGCTGGCTTCATGTGTCTCAGAGGAAGCTTTCCTAAGCTGCCACTCTCATGTTTAGGATAAGCATGATCTTAATTACTAGAGCTCCAAGAGATCGGAGTCTCAGTGCAGTTGGTGCTGGTTAAGTGCTACATGCACATCGAAAACATGGGTCTCTGGGTTCATTCTTTGAGTTGATTTAATGGCATGAGTTAGAAACACCAGTTGGAGTGGGCCTTTGCTATGATCTTTAATGTCCAGGAAGCTATTTGCAAAGTCCAGTTGCTTTTGATAAACAGCAGAACCTTCATTAACAAATGAAATGTATACAGCAAATATCATGAAGAACCAGTTCGTTGACTGGTGGAGAAAAACAATGAGCCCACCTTGACTTGCTCTGTTTGCCCATGTTGTTAATGAAGGCTGCTCCACCTCTTCCCCCATGTTCTTTACCCCTTCCTGCACTCTCAGCAACTCTTTCAGCACATCTTTAATTAGCAGCCATGATGCCAATCTCCAGAGGCTTCGTTATTTTTAGTGGAACTACTGCACTCCAGCATGTTTTGAAAGATTTAAGTGTCCTTATGTTAACTGACTTGAGTGTGTGTGTGTGTGTGTGTAGAAAGCGTTAGTTTGATCTTCTGAAAATAGGAACACGGTCTATTTATAGCAGTTCTGACATAACGCTGTGCTGCGTTAATGTTGTGGTAGGAAGTGCACTGGAGTGAGACTAGAAACCCTATATTATAGAATCACGTGTATTATTTCCTGTATACGTATATGTAGCGATGAAAGCTGCCGTTCTGATCCAGCGCTGGTACCGGCGTTACATTGCCCGGCTCGAGATCAGGAGACGGTACACTTGGAACATCTTCCAGTCCATAGAGTACGCGGGAGAACAGGACCAGTTACAGGTAACATCAAAACAAATAATCCAAATAGAGTTTACACAACTATTCATTGTTTACTAGTCAAGCAGCAACTCAAAAAAATTAGTCGACATGTTACTTCAAGCAAACACTGATTTCGGTGACTGGAATTTTAACTTTGGCACATTGTTCCTAAAACAGTCTCACATCTCTGATACTTCAATCCTGTAACACACGCAGTCACTCTAAATTTTTCAAAATGCATCTCAATTTGTTTCCCAAGCAAGAGAAGAGATTACGAGATTAAATTGTGGCATATAACACTGAGTCCTGTTACTGAAATGCATATAATACCAAGCTAATGATAATGCAGCTTATCTTTGATGTTCATGACTTACGATTGTCATAACTGGACATTTCACAGAAGCTCTATTTTTATTTTTCTAAAGCTTTCCAGTTTCTTCAGCTTCATGTTGGATAACTTCACACATCTCAATGGGAATGGACCAGGTACTCCGATACAGTCACCTATACAGTCTTCTCATTAAACCAGTCATGTAGCAGCAACTCAGTTACTTCTAAGTACGGGGCAAATGTGAGTTGCGAACCAGTCCCTCACATCACTTTCAGAGATGGTTATACACTCAGTGGCCATGTTCATAGGAACACCTGTACCCCTGCTCATTCATATGCATACAAAGGTACAGAAACAGGTCAAAGAGCTTCAGTTATTGTTCACATCAAATAGAGCCTAGAGAGTTTACAAAGAATGGTTCAAACAACAAAAAAACATCCGATGATCAAATGTTCTGCAAGCAGAAATGCCTTGTTGATGAGAGAGGCCAGAGGAGAATGACCAGGCTGGTTTGAACTGACAGGAAGGCTACAGTAACTCAAATAAGCACTCTTTACAACCGTGGTGAGCAGAAAAGCATCTCGGAATGCACAACACAACAAACCTTCAGGCGGATGGGCTACAACAGCTGAAAACCACATCATGTTCCATTCTTGTCAGCCAAGAATCTGAGGCTGCAGTGGGAAGTTTTAACACACTTCAGCTGTCCAGTTTTGGTGAATCTGTCCCAGTATGGGGTCCTTGTGTACAGAGCAGTGTAGAGAATTTCAAAGTGGCGTGATGCTATAGTTAATTGCTGCCTGTATTTATAGGAGAAGAGGAATACTAGATTTCATTCTGCCAATGTAGAAAGCACAATCAACAATAAAAAAAAAAAAAAAAAACCAGAACACCACAACGCACTGTCTATATAAAGAAATATCCCTGAGATACATCCTGTACAAATAAACAGGTCTAACACATTTATGTTCATGTTCTGTTCCAATATTCAATTCAGTTCAGTTTTATTTGTATGTGACAATGGACATTGTCACAAAGCAGCTTTACAGAAATAGATAAATTCGGGATATAAATTTAAAATTTTAAGATTTTATATTTTTAAGACTGTAAGAGATGTAGCGTTCACTATTCAAGGTACCAACAAGTAGCCTGCACCTTTTGATCGAAGTATGCATGGTGGATCATAAAAGACCAAACGTTCGCTCAGGTACTGCGGTGCGAGACCATTCAGTGCTTTATAGGTCAATAGCAGTATTTTATAATAGTTATAATAACTGTCCAGTTTTTCACTACAGTTAATCTGTGCCCACTCAGATTCCTGTTCTTGGCTCCTCCAAAGCCATTTTTAAAAAAAAAAAATCACTGATCAAGGAAGTAATCCACATTGTTCATGTTTATTACACCTGCTATTGTCTATCACGTGTGCCTTCTCAGTCACTGCTGATGACGTTTTTTCACTGATGATGTGTGAGTGAAGTTGGCTTAAATAAATTAGCCCCAAGGCACATGAAATCTAGGGGGAAGTGTAATCAATCACACGACCGTCACTGATATACTGGAGCTGTGGTTGCGTGGATATATACGGTCTGAGCTAGGAAGAAATCCACTCCAGTCTTGCTTCTTCAGATCATTCTGTGTATTTTCCATTGGTGGTGGTGGTGGTGTTCTTGGCTCTACAACAGTGAAAAAGAATCCACCTTAAGCAGGATAACTTGTCATGATACAATCCACATGTCAGCTCAAGCTTGTTCAACTAACATGTTTATGAGCTTAGTGCCTCCACAGACACCAGACTTCAGTCACATTTCAGGGAACAAGAGATTACAACATGGCCTGGAATCTTTAAGGAAGCTTTACAGCATCAGAAGCCCTTTGCTTAAACAGCTGATGAAGGACTTTTATCCAAAACACCCCGTTTCTCTGGAAACTTTGTATACTACCCTTAACTTTTCCCACATCTGCAGTTATACACATAAAATCAATAATGGCATGTAATCATTCCCATACATGTCAAACTTTTTTTTTTTTAAATTCTGTTTACATCCTAACAGAGAGCGTTTGATGTTCTTTCATCCAGCAACTCCTCTTTCTCACATTTCAGTGTCTAGCTTTCTATCCTTTCATATCAAACGAGCAGACCCCCTTTTAACCATCATGCACCTATCCTAATGGTTTAAAACATTTACTATGGAGGGACACAGTTGCTTAGCAACACAAGGAGATACCACTTTGAGCTGTGCCGTTGTGCCAGAAATGCATCAAGCAGACAATTAACCCAAGCTAATCCAAAACAAAGCCTTGGAAAGTCTTTCCACGACTACCAGAAACCTAGGATGCTAACTGAATTAGGTGATGTTCGTGCATCATAGACCTGACCTAAACACCAGCTGCCTGCAACCTGAACAATGAAAATGTTTGTGTGGATGTTTTTATAGAAAGATACAAAAGTAAGCCAGCTATCATGGTTGGTGGTCTTTGCCCAAAAAAAAAAAAAATTCTGGCAGAAGTACAATATAATCTATTTCCATAGCAGCATTTTTTTTTTTTTCATTGAAAAAATTTACATATCGTATCCTCATGCAACAATTCCAAATTTTTATGACTACATCAATTACGAAAAAAAAACCCAACCTGGAATGGCACTTCATACACACGCACACACATTCATACCTAGGGGCAATTTAGCATAGCTAGTGCATCTACTGGCATGTTTTTAGGAGGAAACCAGAGAAAATCCGCGTAGACACTGAGCAAACATGCAAAACCTCTCACAGACTCCTTTCTCCAATTCTGTAGTTTGTCCTTGTACATTGTCTTATAGTTGGAGCTTTGGTTATTCACTCATTTGGTGAAGAATCACTCTCTGAGACTATTTAAGAGTGGGATAGGGTTTAATACGATCAGTATATAATTATGCTCAGACTAAAGGCAATAACCATCCATAGCTGTTGAACATGGTTACATAATCAGCATATGCTTACATAATCAGCAACCCCAGTAAACACTGGAACAAGGTTGTGAGCACTTCCTCCTGTCCAGTGCAAACAGCTGTTCATGATGTCTGGCGCCCCTTTGACTAGATTCACAATAGAGACTAGATGCACAATAGAGACAATGTCTACAAATCTCAGTACATAATTAGCAGCCATTCAGACTGAAGTGTGTGTGTGATGGCCATGTTGTATCTCAGTCCATACTGGCTATTGCTTTGAGAAAACAATATCTAGGATTTCAGATCATTCAAACACAACAATAGATAGCATTGTTATTTATATTAGCGGGGCTGACTGGTATAAATGGACTAGCAGGGCTAAGGCCTCCTTCTCTTTCAAAGAAAAAAAATACATAAAAAATAAGGCCAGCCATATCGTCTTATTTGGTGTTAACAACTGACTTATTTTGACATAGTAAATACATAAAATAGCACAGGCTGGATGCGATTTCATTCTAACCCAGTCTATAGATTCACACAGGCTATTGTTGACAGTCACTTCAAGTGATTACACTTGAAAAATAAAATACACATAAATTACTTTCTTGGTCATTGATTTTTCAAAATGCCTTTGGAGGAGAAACTGGAAGTAAATATACTATGCACACATTGCCCAATCAAAGTACAATTTATCCAAAATGACAGATGGCGAAACTGTAAGATTTGTGTGGTTTGAATGAAGGAGCTAGCTAACAGCAAGTCCAGCTTTTCCAGGCTTTGCTGAAACATACAGCTGCATGTCATAAGCGTAACAGTGGAAGCTAATACCATGTTTACGAATAATTTTGCCCAGAGGTAGCATATAGAGCAGTGGACCTAAAACAGAGCCTTGCGGGACACCAAACTTTACCTTAGTATGCGTAGATAATGATATCAAATAAGACCTGAGCCAGGAGAGGGCCGTTCTTTTAATACCTACTACATTTTCTAGTCTATCGAGGAGAATAGCATGATCAATGGTATCAAAAGCTGCACTAAGGTCAAGCAACACAAGCAAGGAGACACACCCCTGATCAGAGGCTATTAGTAAGTCATTTACCACTTTAACCCGCGCTGTCTCTGTGCTATGATGAGGCCTAGATCCTGACTGATACATTTCATGAATGTTATTCCTATGTAAGTATGAGAATAACTGCTGTGCTACAACCTTTTCTAGGATCTTGGAGATAAAGGGGAGGTTTGAAATTGGTCTGTAGTTAGACCGCTAACAGGGGTCAAGGTCAGTTTTTTTTTTTTTAATCAAGGGCTTGATAACTGCTAGTTTGATTGTTTCAGAAATTATCTGTTTGAAGAAACATGTAGGTAAAGGATCTACTATACAGATTGATGATTTTGATGATGAAATTAGTGAAATTAGTTCAGTCTAGGAGTAAAGACGAATAAAACATTGTTGATCTGATATTATTATATTATTATCTACAGGGTTAGTTCCGGTTTTGAATTAATAGTCTGAATTTTTTTTTGCCTGATATTAGCAGGCATTTTTTTTCTGCATTAGCAGATTTTTTTGCTCATGTCACCCTGTTTCTCTGGAAACTTTGCATACTAAACTTTTATACATATTTATATACAGAAAATCACTTGATGTCACAAATGGTGCTGCCCATCTGCTCAACCTTAATGGTTTCATAATTGTAACAGTTATTCATAGATAGTAGAATTTTTCAGCCCTCCCATTCAATATCGTGATCAGCCATCACTGAATATTACAGTGGTTAGGTCATCTGAGGTAAAATGGAGTTAAAATGCTTTTTTAAAAGACCGCCATCTCTAATTTACTCTCCCACCTGGGCCAACACCTCAGATCAGAAGAATGCCCTGTTCTGGCCCTGTTCTCACTAAAAGTGGACATTGAAGGTGATGACCAGGTGATGTTTTTCCAGTCGTTGTTTGTCGAGTTTCGGTCAACCTGTGCTCACTGTAGCCTCCGATTCCTGTTCTTGGCTGATAGAAGTGTAAAATGATGTGGTTTTCTGCTGTTGTAGCCAATCCGCCTCACTGTTCAATGCCTTGTGCATTCTGGGATGCTTTTCTGCTCACCATGTTTGTAACGAGTGCTTATTTGAGTTACCGCAGCCTTCCTGTCAGCTCGATCCAGTCTGACCCTTCTCCACTGACCTCTCATCAAAAAAGCATTTCTGCCCACAGACCTGATGCTCACTGGATGTTTTTTTGTTTTTAATACCATGTGTTTGTGAGTTATTGTGGTTTGAGATGTACCTCGTAACAGTTAGCAGTACAGAGAACATATTCCAGTTTTACCTCTTTACGTAGGTATGTGTGTTGATTATATATTTTTATTAATTACTTTATCTTATCCACAGGCAGCTTAAAACATAGCAACAGGTATAGTATTGCTTTTAAGTCAGATGAATTAACCATGTCTGTTTTTTTTCTCTTGCTATTTTTAATTGTAAAGATCTAATCTCTCACCTGCTGGACCCGGCGGTAGACCCTGTAACAGAGGAACTCAGACAGTACAAGTATGAGCAGATCACAGTTCCCGAGTCATACATCGGCCCTCGCCTCTCCTTCCCCCTGAGTGTCACTGATACCAACATCCTGCTCAGCGCCTTCAAGGAGCAGCAGGTACAACACACTGCAACTTTAACCAAGTGACCACCTGTGAATGATCCTGTCGTACAAGAGTCGGACTTGTAACCCGAAGGTGAACCTGAAGGTTCGAGTCTCAGGTCCGGCAGGGATTGTAGGTGGGGGGAGTGAATGACCAGCGCTCTCTTCCACCGTCAATACCACGACTGAGGTGAGACCCTGGATCAAAGCACCGAACCCCCAACTGCTCCCCGGGCGCCGCAGCATAAAAGGCTGCCCACTGCTCCGGGTGTGTGTTCACTGTGTGTGTGTGTGTGTGTGTGTGTGTGTGTGTGCACTTGGATGGGTTAAATGCAGAGCAGAAATTCCAAGTATGGGTCACCATACTTGGCTACTCCACTTCACTTCACTAGTTTCTATTGTTGTCACTCAGCAATTCAACAGTGGTACATTCCTGCGATTTTAAACCCCTAACCTTTTTTTTTTTTCTCAGTTTAATGTCTTAACTAGTTGTATTTCTTCTCCCTAGATTCTCCATGCCAAATACGTGCTGCAGTTACTTCATGAGACACAGAAGTTTCTGAAACAGATGCCAAATGTCATTTACCTGTCATCGTCCTATGCCAAGGAAATCACAATCTGCGGTAAGGTTAAACCTCGCACACATCTGATCGTGTTCCCTGTGCTTTCTATTTAGCACTAACGATTTCAAGCACAGCTCCTGCTCATTCTCGGAGACGTGTTTCCCATTTTGAATGCATGCACGAGCGAAGCGTCTCCCAAATGAAGTGTGTATTTATGCAGCACTTTACGAAGCACTTCTTTGCACCTCAATGGCCTTCTACTGATAGGAGCAGACGCCTGAATGGCGCTTCAGATCAAATGAAGACACGAGGCGCAGCTAATGGCAGCATTCCAACATGAAAATGTTGCATCTGATTTCTGCAAACATGAACCTTTTTTTTTTTTTTTTTTTTTCTCTCCCCTTCACATTAAAGCCCAGAACGAAATGGCTCTTCAGATATGAATGAATTGTATTCAGATGCTAATAAGTGTTTTATTATGAGCAGTAATGGCTCTGCTGCTTCTGCAAATCTACCGCTGTTTAGTTTCACACACTTGCTACAGTATTCATAAATGGTGTTTATAGGCTAATCAAATCTGAAAAAAAATTGTCAATAATACTGATAACGTTCGAAACAGGGTGAAATGATGAGTGATATGTCACATCAAACAATTATTATTTTTTTTTTTTGGTGGTAATTCATTTTTACATTTGCCTGATTTTAACTTTGTTTAAAAGAAAAGAATCACATTATGCTTTAACTCCATAATTCCCCTGATTGGGGAAACTTAATATTTTTGGCAAACCAGTCATCCCTTAATATTTTACCTCCAGAAGCATGCAACATCATCTTTATTTTCACTGCAGGTGACCTACATGGAAGACTAGATGATCTGCTCCTTATATTCTATAAGGTAATGATTCATTCTCTCATCATAACTGCTATAGTTTTTAGTTGGTTATAATTTCAAGCTTGTTTAAATTCAATAAATGTGATATATCTCTCTAACATTCATATACCCTACTACTTATGTCAATCAATGGGTTCCGCTCACCATAATGACACCTGCAATTACTATTAGCACCCTCTACTGATCTGTCTGTAGACTTCTTTAAAATTCTGCCTGCATGCATATAAATCCTGTGTAATTCAGGGAAAAAAAAAACCATCACCTAGCCACGAAACTGCTTATCAGTCAATTGTCCAATTACGTTTGCGCCTGTGAAATGGAGGGACTCTGCAAAAATGGCTGTAATTTACTCAATTAAAGCCGAAAAGTCTACACTTGAATCACATCTTGTGAAAAATTGTGTCACTCCAAATACCTATGGACCTGTATGTAGTTACGTTTAAGGTTGTGAAATGTTGATAAAGCAAGTTAGTTCCTGTTATCACTTATGTAGCTACAAGCTTCTCTCTTTTTTCTTTTCCTTCTCCACCAGCCTCTCTTTTATTAACACCTTCTGACCAATCATGAGAATGAGAATCAGTTCAGTAGTGCTGTGGTGTATAAATAATCATGAATAGCATCCAAAAAATAAAATAACCTCTATTACAAATAACACAAAGTCACACACGGTTATTTATTACATAGGAGCGTTCTAGTATAAACCAGCTCATGACATTTTGTTTTTAATATTTTATAGCTAGCATCACATGCTACCTGAAAGCCATGTGAAATGTTAGTTAAGCTAGCAGTGGTTGAGAAAATCTCTCAGGGTAGAGATTTAATGTGCTAGTTTAGCAATATTGTATTCCGCTAGTGTTGAAAAGGATTCAGTGAAAATAAGTGTAAATAGAGAAGGATGTGGCAATCCACTTTTTGAAGCAGCTATGTGAAATAAGGGATGTGAAAAGCTTTTGACGATAACATTGATTGGTTATTTCAAGGTATGTTGTGAATAAGTATATCACATTCCTAGTGGTCTTCGTTCACTTCCTGCCGTAGCTCCCAGTATCAATCTCTATATCCACCATTTCAAGAAAGAAGCTGGGCTTTTACTGACAAAGCTTAAGGTCTCATTCCAAGCTGCAACATACAAAAAACTGATTGGACTAGACGTCGGTGAGGAATAAATGATTGTAATTGTGCAGAGAGAACAATGTGGGGTGGTGAAACTGAACAACCAGGCTGACATGATACCTAGTTTTCACAAAAGATAAGAAAAACGAGAGGCCATCGAAGAGATGAAGATTATTGACGGCTGTTTTAAATTTCAATACACTTTTTTTCAATAGAGTGGTTTGTATTAAAATTGGAACACTCTTGGCATGTACTGTATGCCTGTATTGTTCCTCAAAACATTATAATGATCTGCTTTTTTTTTTTTTTTTCTAGAATGGTCTGCCATCTGCCGAGAACCCCTACATATTCAACGGGGACTTTGTGGATCGTGGTAAGAAGTCCATGGAAATTATCATCATCCTGTTTGCCTTTCTGCTCCTCTACCCAGATCACATGCACCTCAACCGAGGCAACCATGAGGATCACATCATGAACCTGAGGTAGCGTAACGACCTCACTGCCTAGATCATATTCATATTCACAGTTATGTGCTGTTTAAAAATTTTGAGGAATGATTCCCAAGGAATACCTAAAAAAAAAAAAACACCTAAAGGAATTACTATTGGTCCTCTTTCAGATATGGCTTCACAAAAGAAGTGATGCAGAAGTACAAGGTATTATATTTTCATGTATCTAGAATTTTGCTGCTTGGTGGTTGTTATTTGAGTTTCATCCAGTGGCGTGTTTTTTTTGTTTTGTTTTGTTTTTTTTAATTTTGATTTTCTGCAGACCCATGGGAGAGAAATCCTCCAGCTCCTTCAGGACGTGTTCAGCCTGCTCCCGATTGCTACCGTTATCGATAACAAAGTCCTCATTGTTCATGGCGGCATCTCGGATGAAACGGACTTGGACTTTCTAAGCTCTGTTGAAAGACACAAGGTGAGTTTAAGTCCTCCTATGTGAGTGATTTATCCTCCTATAACACCAGATTCACTTCTTCAGCTATCAAGACCTTAGTGAGACAAGTCAGGTGTGTTTAAGAAAACAAGCATGGGGAGAAAAAACTAAGTTATCATTTTTTTCTTTATTTTTAATGATACAGCAGAAGACCACATCAGGTTCCACTCCAGTCAGCCAAGAACAAGAATCTGAGCACAGTGAAACTGGATAGTTGAAGACTGGAAAAAAGCTATGTGATTTTTTTTTTTTTTTCTTCTTCTTCTTTTGTCCAGTTTGGGTGAGCCTGTGCCCATGACAGCCTCAGAGTGGAACCCAATGTGGTCTTCTGCTGTTGTAGCCCACCCACCTCAAGGTTTGATATTTTGTGCATGCCGAGATGCTTTTCTGCTCACCACGGTTGTAAAGAGTGATTATATGAATTGCTATATCCTTCTTGGCAGCTCGAAATAATCTGGCCATTTTCCTCTGACCTCACTTATTTCACCCACAGACCTGTCACTCACTCAACGTTGGTTTTTTTTTTGTTTGTTTTTTCGGCACACCAGCCTATGTAATCTGTAGAAACTGTTGTGTCAGCAGTTTCTGAAATACTCAAACCAACCGTTCTGTTACCAACATCCATGCCATGGTCATCATTTTTGAGCACTGAATCTATAAGCAACAATCTCATTTTTCTCAAGGTGTCTTTGCTGACAGCGTGCATTTGGCTCAATTTCGGCACAATATCATTGAAAATAAAGAAAAAGGAATGACTTTTTCTTAATTTTCTTCTCCCCATGATCGTCAGGAAATTCAGCTGATATGATATATGTCATGTTGAACAAATGGCTTATGAAAAATCTAAATATTTATTAGGTGTGAATTTGTTCAGGTAAGTAGGGATTCTAGGTATTTTTCAGGGAGTTTCAGTGATGAGTCCATAACAGATCATCAGCAGTCATGTTACAAACTCGGTCACAGATTTAATAAGAATGAACAAAGTGGATTATTTTCTGTATCATTCGTTTTTTTGTTGTTGTTTTTTTTTACCAAAAATGAAGGAGAAACTAAGAGTTGGTAGTCTGAGCACACACTGTCCAATCAAACGTGAATTTAGTGCTTTGTTCATTTGAATTAACGGATTGCAGTTTTTCTATTTATCATGTTTTTTTACAAGGAGAAATGGTGGCATGAAGCCAGTGAAGTCTTGCAGGCTTAAAACATTAAAAAATATAAATCATTAATGCAGCTTACTGCCTTTAAGTGTTATATTTCCAGGCAATATCTTTAAGTCTCAGGGCTGCCTTCATGCATCCCTCAGCTCTGTAGAGAGGCTGGAGGGTAGGATATTTGATCTGGAATGCCTGTGCATTGCACAGATTCACCAGTGTATCCCAGTTTGTGGCTGCACAACATACAGTAAATAACATTTGATAGAGTTACCTACATAAGACAAGGGCTTTAAATAATCAGAGGGGAAGTACCTATTTTCTGAACAAAGAAATACTTGTTCTGACCATGTGGTCTATCTCTGTCCAAGAGAAAATGAATAAATTGTACCTCTGTCCAAGAGAAAATGAATAGATTGTACTTTTTTCCAAGAGAAAATGAACCTGGAACAGAGCAGCCACTTGATGGGATTTGAAATTGGCCTGGGTCGATGGCGGAATTTATTTATCCCTGTCCTTCATGGAAACAGGGCTCTCTAGTGGAGGGGAGTTTCTTCTGGTCGTCAGCTCTGTGACACTGTCCATTTAGGACTCGTCAGAGGCCAACGGAATTTATGAAGGCACCTCCTAGACGACAGGCCAGGTTGTGGCAATTTGAGGGTGCCACCTGGCCGATCCATTCGGCTGATCTAGTTATAATTCTGACACAGGAGGTTTGACAGCAACAGATGTCACCTGTGCATCTGAAGCTGTGTATATTGTGGAAACCAGCTAACTCAGTTGTTAACCATGAAGAGAATGCATAATGCTATGGGAAAAAAAACACTGCATCAGTAGAAGGAGTGTCAGGCCCGCTAGTCATCAGACAGCAGGTGATGAATGGATGAATTGCCAAGAAATTAAAAAATGGCTCGGTGATGAAATGAGGGATTATCTTACAGTACTTCAAATTCCAGTCTGCTTTAGCAATCTGGCTAATGAAGTATGAAGTCACAAAATCACTAGACTGCAGATGATGGGAGATAGTTGGGTAGGGGAGAAAAGGCCCTGCTTTAGTCCCAATTTGTTCTTTTTAGGAAGCCTCCTGGTCCACACACTATACCAGCTGGTGGTGGTAATGGACGCCACAACCAAAAAAGAAGCAGCTTAGCCACAGACCCACTAGTCAGGGATTTGCAGGGCTCCAGAACTGAGCCAAAGTGCTGCAGAGACCCTCCTGGCACCGATATGGGAAATGGAAATCCACTCCAGCCCATGTATGCATATTTGCAAAATCCAACTGACTTCAGCAAGTTCCATGTAGTAGAGGCCATATTATATTCATAAGCTGCCAGTCAGGGGACTGGGGGTACTAGGGAACTGATCTAAAGGGCCATGGGAGGCCCGCATGGTGCAGATACGGGGAATTAAGGAAGACCCACTCTGGCCCGTGTAAGCATGTTGACAGAATCCAGATGACTTTGCAAGCTCAGTGGTGTAGAGCACGGTATGGTGAGAGTAAACCACTCACTATGTTAGTGACATGTATGCACGGGTCCGTGGTTTGTAAGAGAGGGTTTGTTGAGGGGAGTGCAGAGGGAAACCACATTCTGCGAATGACTGAGAGGTGAGTGTTATACTGAGCAACAGAAATGTTTGTAGCCAACTCACAGTGCGGCAGTGACAACAAGGCTAGCAAGGTAACAATGGAAGTCAACTAAGCTACTAGCCACTCCAAAAAAACAGTATGAGCCTGAAGACATGATTGGAGACTAGGAGATGATAGTCTTTTCCCAGCTTTGGAGGACTAGTTGTACATGTAGCTATGACGGAATTCACAAGGTGTTCTGCAGATAGCTCCAAGATGCACAATAGGTCCAGCGCGGTACGGGGCAAGTAGAGTAAAAGGAACCGAAGTGACAGTATGTGGTGTGCTTACAGTAAGTACCGTGTCTTTGTGACATTTTATGGTGCAATCGTCCACACTAAATGATGTCCAGGTGTTAAATACTGCCCCCTGGTGGTTAGGAGGGGTGAAGTAAACATTATCGAAATGGACACACGAAAACCCTGATGACTGAGACGCCACTTATTTAAGAACTTTATTTTAGCCTTTTAATCTTAGACTATAGACTACACCCTGTTCTCTCCCAATGCTCAAGGTAAAGTCAGCTTTGAGGCTACCCAAGTGCAGTTTGGATCACATGCGTGTCTGCAATGACAGCAATGGCAAGTCGAAGCGGAAGGACAAGAGTCGCCTCACCTGGCAGAGCAGCAGCTCCTCTTCCTCCTCCTCCTCGTCATTGTGCTCACCCCGGGGATCACGGTGTGCTCCCCCATCCCCCAAACTCCCTAGTCCTGCTGACATACTGCAAGTTCCCTTCCTCGACTCCATAGTGTCCCTTGCTATGCCTGAGGCACCCAGAGAAGAGCTGGAGTGGAAGCAGGTAAGAGAACACTTGATGTTGTCAGACAGTTATACTTATCAAATACTTATCACTTTTGAGTAGAATTTGCTCTACAACAGCAATAATTTGTGCATGTGACTATTTGTCTGTCTGCTTGTGTGTCATGTGCACATAGCCAACAAACTAAAAAGTGAGACTGATGACATCACTGTTAGTTTTGCAATATAGCAAAGAAGTAAGAAACCCCAATGAGAAAAAGACTTGTCTACATGCTTGAAACTTGGAGCCGCTTGAAGTAAACATTATGCAATTGAAATTTGAACCAGTTGGAAAAAAAATGAGAGAGTATTCATGACTTTATAGAATAACAACCATCGTAATGATATTTGTGATTGTAGATGACCGAAATTTAAAAGTACAAGACAGAAAATACTTGATTGTTTTTATTATGCACTATTATCTGGCACTTATGTTTGTGTGCTGTAGATTGTGGATGTGTTGTGGAGCGACCCAAAGAGCCAGAACGGATGCAGTCCGAACTCGTTCCGTGGCGGAGGATGCTACTTCGGCCCCGATGTTACACGGCGGCTTCTGGAAAAGAACGGCATGCGCCTACTTATCCGATCACATGAGTGCAAGCAGGAAGGCTATGAGCTCTGCCATGATGGACAGGTCAGACACTTAAGGGAGTGGAATGATACAACAAATGCAGAGTACAAACTGGTTTTGGGTATATTGTGGCATGTATCTAACGTGACCTGTGGCAGCCATATTGGACACAAAGGAAATTCTATTCTTAGCTTGCATGGGGCAATTTGTCTAAAATCCATGCTGAAATATCAAACAGAATATATTTTAAGTAGACCTCTCAGATTTGTGTTTTCATTGGTTGGTAATGAAATGAACAAATAGTCATTGACATTTGCAGGACTTGCTGTTTAATAAAATGCTTTTCTTTTGAAAGGTAATCACTATTTTCTCAGCATCTAACTACTACGAGGAGGGCAGTAATCGTGGTGCGTACATTAAGTTGGGTCCAGATCTGATCCCTCGTTTCTTCCAGTACCAAGTGAGCCGCAGCACCAGGAAGCTTACTTTGCAACAGAGGTATAGTCCCTAGTCTGGATGGGTGTGTACAACTAACCACTGGGGTACGCTGCATACGTATCATTCATTTATCTTCAGGAACCACTTCATCCTGGTCAGGGTCCCAGTAGACCCCAGGAACGGTCGGCATGATGTGGGTCGCCAGTCCGTTCACACATTCATTCATCACTCGTGGGGCAATTTTAAATAGTCAGTCCACCTACCAGCATGTTTTTGGGCAGTGGGAGGAAACCAAACAACTTGGAAGCCAAGCTCAGGATTGAATCAGCACCCTAGAGCTATGAGACAGTAACACTACCTACTGCATCATTGTGCCTTATGATCTAAACATGAACAGAACTAAATAAGCAAGGTAACATGGCTCAGCACTGCAGTGTAAATGTGGGAAAAACTGCTACAATGTCATGCAAACTTAATCCTACAATGAATTTAAAAATGACCAAGTGCTGTAAATGTGTTCGACTTCTCCCCTTTATCTTATTATTTTCTCAGAAAAAATGCTGGTATAGAGTAGGTAACAGACCTTGTAGATAAAACATTCTAGCAGCCGATAGCAACCACATTCCATTACCTTTCATGCAGACAAAATATATGCGAATACTGAGACCTTCTCAAAGTATCATGTTTTAACACCCAGAGATACATAAGAACATAAAAAAGCTTCACAATAATAAATTTAAAAACATATTGTTCTACACTCCCACACATTTTTGATTAATTCAATGATTAATAAGAAAAACAAATAGAATATCATTAAAATAAAAACTGTAAATATTGTATGGCTGAGCTTGCTTGACCTAAATATTAGGATGCAGTTGCATTGTTACAGCATTAATATGAAGGTAAGTTTAAAGTAGGAGATGATTAAGCAAATTACCTCCATTTTCAGGGGCTCAAAGGTATTTGGACAATTGACTGACAAGAAGTTAATTGACCAGGTGCAGTCCATTCCCT
>CM074940.1:13891875-13920579 GCA_037576815.1 Pangasius larnaudii
TTCGACTGGAGCTACCAATATGAAGTCCAAGGAGATCTCAATGCAAGTGAAGGAGGCCATCATTAGGCTGAAAAAACTAGTCTATCGATCTAGTGAGTTCAGTTTTTATTTCTGGTGTCATGAAAGCACTTAGAATCATCACACCATCAATATGAGTGTAGGTTATAAATAGATTTGAGCCAAGGAAGATATCAAGTCTTCATACCATCTTCTGTAGGATGTCTGTGTCAGCAGGAGAAGGCATTTCGTTGATCAATCAGTGTTCCTCTTCTGTGTCTAATTTTGAGAAGTTCTGCTTGAATTTCATCATCAGAATCACTGTAACTGTGACTTTCACTCCAGCTCTGACCCAGTGTAAAGTTCCATTCCAGACAGCAGGTGGCCATATTGTTACGTTTTTGCAGGTTGCGTGAGGCTCTGGAAGGCAGTATTGTTCAGTTATGAAATCTTCTTCCTGATGAGAGGTGCCCACTTGGTGTGCTCACCAATGCAAAGTTCTCATTTGCATATGCATTATGCTGAGGCATCATCTTAATTTTTTTTCAGCTGTTTCTTTTCCAGCTGAGCTGTGAGCCATTTAACCCTTTGTTCTAGTCTTCTTCTGCTTTTTTCGGTATAGAGAGCTTTCTCATCTCTCTACATCAGCGAATATACAACAGGACCACTAGTACACTCGGACATTTCTTGTTTCGTGGTCTGATAGGGTTTTCTGATCTCCTTTAAAAGACGCATAGGTTTCTTTGAACTTCTGAATACGTTCTGTCTCAGTCTTTGCTAATTCAGCTATAGACGCCAACATGAAGTTCCCATATCAACATTGCTGATCACTTCAGTGGGATTTTCATATGCTATGGCAGGATTTGTCACCAGCAGGAATCCTCTTTCAGCAAACATCACTTAAACTTAAGATTTCTCATGCCCACAGTATAACACCCACCCAAACCTTGTTAGCAATCTTTTCTTGAATTTACTTTGTTTCACTTGTTGCTATTGCCTTTAAAGTTATTTTGTTGTTTCCTGTTGAAAAAGCATTCCCAGCATCTCAATCATATCTTGCAGACTATTTTTGTTAGATTATACATTAATAGAAAAAAAAATGATGGAAAAATAATTTTAAATAATGTTCTACAAAATGTATATGATTTGGAAAGGCACCCAAAGACTATATAAAGCCATAGAGAGAATGAAACAAGCCATGAGATTACAAGAATTGCCCATAAACCTCTGGTCCAGACCTGGGGAATGTCCTGAAGAATACAGTAGCTGCCATCATTCAGCTCAAGCTGGAGGCCAGACAAATTTGGAGTTTGCCAAAAAGCAAACAAGATTCTATGGTCTGATAGACCAAATCTTTAGCCTGAATGTCAAGTCATGTAGTCAATTTTATTCCTACATTGGTGGCACACTGTGGTGATGGTCTTCAGCAGCAGAAACTGGAGTCTTGTCAGGATCGGGGGCAGTCATGGCCTAATGGTTAGAGAGTTGGGCTTTGTGGTCATGGGTTCGAGTCTCAGGTCCAGCAGGGATTTGGGGGGGGTGAGACCCTTGAGCAAGGCACTGAACCCCCAAGCAAAAAAGGCTGCCCTGCTCTGGGTGTGTGTTCACTACTGTGTGTGTGTGCACTTGGGTTAAATGCAGAGCACAAGTTCCGAGTATGGGTCACCATACTTGGCCACATGTCACTTCACTTCATCTAAGGAAAGGTGAATGGATCAAAGTACAGATAGATGGACTTTATTGATCACTAAGGAGAATTTCAGGAAAACCCACTCAGGGGGGCTTAC
Source organism: Pangasius larnaudii (assembly GCA_037576815.1). Lineage (NCBI taxonomy): Eukaryota > Metazoa > Chordata > Actinopteri > Siluriformes > Pangasiidae > Pangasius > Pangasius larnaudii. The sequence continues at coordinate 13,893,660 of CM074940.1, forward strand.
AGTGATGCTCCCGATCTAACCTGATAGAGCTGGAGAGATTTTGCAGAGAAGAATGGGATAAGATCCAAGTTCGTAGCATCATACACATGATGAATTAAGGCAATAATTTCCACCAAGGTGCTTCAAGAAGCATACTGGATAAAAGGTCTGAATACTTGTTTAAATGTAAAAATTTAGTTTTTAACACGGGTAACCCTGGAAACTGTATTCACTTCACATCTATTGTCACAGCTGGGGCTGTTTCTGAAACTTTAGGGGTCTATCCTACTTGCCCCACCCACCTACTCGCCCATTTTTTTGTTTGTTTGTTTGTTTCTGCAGTTTTTAGATTCTTTTGGTTTTGGGGAGCCCTAAATAACTTCTTATTTTGCTTATAGCCAAAAATGGCCTTGGTCATAGAAAATGGTCAGAACACCTTTGTAACTGAGAGATTTCAGTTTTTAGTTTTTAAAAAATTTACAAAACTCATTCATGCTTTTTAATTATTTTGAATAATAATTGGATTCATTTTAGAGTAGCAAAATGTTAAAGTGAAGGGGTCTGAATACATTCTGAATGGCTCAAAAAGGTTTTTTACACTAGTGTATTTTACCGTTTAGTGTTTGGTGTACACCCAACAGTGCCAGTTCCAAGCGTGGATATTTCTAATTTGAATGTGTGTTCATTGTAGAGTCAGTGTGGCTGAAAGCTCAGCTCTAAAGGCTCTGCAGGAAAAGCTGTTTGCCCATCGCTCTGAACTCATGGCTGCCTTTCAGCAATATGATATCTACAACACAGGCAAGATAATTTGAATTAATGCTACTTATAAATACGACTGCACTTTCTTTCTCCATCCTACTATTTCCGTCTTCATTTCTTTCTTGCTCTTTCACAGGCAGGATCTCCACCAATGAATGGGCTCAAGTAGTAGAATCAGTGCTGAGGTTGGATCTTCCATGGCGTACTTTGAGACCACGTCTTGCGCGCCTGGCCTCTGATGGAAATGTAGAATACGAGTCATGCTTTGAAAACATTGGTCCAGGGCAACCTATGCCACAGGTTTCACATCCTGTCATATCATCTGTTTTGTTCAAACCCAAAAATAAAAATTAGTTGCTTCATAAATAAATTTTCAAATGATATGAATATAACATATGTTGTGGTCAGGTAAGACAAATAAGAATGTTTAAAAGTGTTTAAAGAGTATTCTTTGTGTGCAGAGAATGAAGACAGAGTATATTTTATTACGTAGTAACAACAAGCAGGATGTTCTTCAGACTGGTTTCTGGAAGCACCATAATGCAGAATCAGCGTTGGCTAAAGTCGTAAATGACCTACTGTTTTATGTTCACGTTCATGTTTACGCAAGCAGTGGGTAATTTATGACATTAGCCGCTATCCCAGTCTTGATCATGATATTTTTAGGCAGTTTAGGCAGACAAATTCTGAACTGGTTTAGACAATATTAGATTGAGTCTTCATCCTGTGGGATATGCCTGGTGAGAATCTAATGGGAGCCAACCAGGGGGCATGCCTTGGTGCCCAAACCACTTCAGTCATTAGTATTACTTGTCTCACTTCACCTTGAGATCTTGTAGAGGTAAAGGAGCCTGTGTACTTCGGTGAACCTCAGGGTGATATCACCAGGAGCTTAATGCTACCAGAAGGGCCGCACTAAATAAAAAGGCGAGGATTTTTCCTGTTTCAACTGTCTTGAAGTTGATACCTGAGCACAGATGCTTTCTCAACAACTTTGTAATTGTGACCACTTGTTGCAAGTAATGAACTCATGCAACATGTCAGACTTTAGGTTGTGTATATGTTTCTTATATGTGGCCTAGTTGGAGTCATGAACAGAACTGATGTTTATTGTTTTGTTTTTTTCTTTCTTTTTGTTTTTTTTTATTTTCCAACTTGCAGGTGGCGCCAAACTTAGCAGAAACACTGTACAGGTACCGAACTGACCTTGAGATCATCTTCAACATCATCGACAAGGACCATTCAGGCAAGTGGTCTATAACTACTACAGGTCTGTAACTACTACAAATGTATTTGTTGTGTTGCCCCCTCAAATTGGTATTTAACCCCTGAAAATAAGCATATTTGTTGCCTTTGTTCCTGACTGCCATCTGTTTACCTAACGCAGCCTGCCTTTGTACTTCATCCACAACCTACTTATTTTTTTGTTAGTTTTTTTTCTATACCTTAGCGTCTCATGGGTGTCATAATTTCCATTAATTTGAACTAAATTTTTTTGGTCTGGCTCACTCTCCCTCACCATCCCACAATCCTTGTACAAGCTATGAAGGTATAATATTATTGATTACATTCTTCAGGTCAGATTTCCATCGAGGAGTTCCGCCAGACATGGAACCTGTTCAGTTCTCACTTGGGTGTGGATGTGGATGACCGAGCCATTGATGACATGGCACGCAGCATCGATTTCAACAAGGATGGCAGCATCGACTTCAATGAGTTCCTGGAGGCCTTCCGGGTCGTACATAAGCTGGATGTGAAGGAGCAACAGCAAGGCTGACACACACATTCATATAAGACAAGACAATATAACGCACTGTTAATCAATAGCGCAGATATTGATTGATATGAAATGAATGTATCTGCACATCTGCATTCCAATTCATTTGAATTTAATGGCAGTGGATCATAATTGCGCTTCATTTAAAATTCAAAATTAATACTGAAAAATGGTCTTATATATGCATAGTTGGTAAGCATTAATATGCCTATAGGTTTAAGCCTGCTTATTTAGGTTTGAGTTTATTCTGTTTATATTTACAGTATAATCTATTTGAGAATACATATGTGAAACAAGTCCATAGAACGCACTGTGCTGCTACTGTATTTGATACAGATAATTAGTGGATATTGATGGAGGAATTATACTTGTATAACATATAATATGTTGTACTATGGAAAAAAACAGACTATTAACTGCCAACAACATATTAAGGTCATTGTGTCTGATGTAAACTGTTCATTGCATTCAAACTTGATTTTAAACTAAAAACGGTACATATAAAACTTAAACAAGGCATGAAACAGACTCGTGTAAGAATGTGCAGCTTTGGCTGCATTACGGCTGCATATTTTACCTTCCCAAACAATACATTCTGATACCTGAACAATAATTTGATGTATGCAAGATTTAATGCAGCCGATAAATCAGTACAATTATACAAGAGCTGTTTTCATTTGATCTGCTGTGATTAAGTGGTGTTGTTCGATGTGTAATGTTCAGTTGCACTTTGCCTGGACTTTTGGTCAGTCTCGATGAAAGAACAGCCTACAGATTGGATAGTTTCCTTTCAGAGTGTGCTGGCACTGGCTGTACCCGGATGTCATGACATTTTGATGTATAGGTAAAAACTACTTAATTAAAAACATTTTTCATCAATTTTTAAATAGTCAGTAGAGTTTTTAACCTTTGTGCACTGTTTTACTCATTAAAAAGCAACTTGGCTGTGAGAGAATAGCACCATATTAAGTGCATTTTATCAAATAAATTGTTCAGAAAAGCAAAAAGTAGTACTAAGAAACCAACAGTGGTGTCAATAGTGGTGATTTTTGGCATATTTCAACCATAAGATTTTTTTTAAATGATTCAAAAAGTCTACACATCCCTGTTAAAATTGCAGGTTTTGTTGGCTAAGGTGATATCGCAACCAACAGAATTCAAGTGAAAACAAATAACCTGTTACAATAACCTGTATGCTCAAGTCTGAACGCCCCTTAATTGATACTTTGTTAAAGCACTTTTTGTTTGTAATACAGTCTTTTTTATTTGATCTGCACATCTTGATTTGGCAATTTTATTTCACTCTTCCTTCCTAGGTCTATAAAAATTGTGAGGGAATCTCCTATGCACAGCCCTCTTCATCATTCCACATGTTTTTTGATATAAATTTAGATCTGGTCTCTGACTGGCCCATTCCAAAATATTGAACATCATCTTCTGAAGCCATTCCTTTGTTGATTTGGATTTTTTCTTTGGGTCATGATCATGCTGGAATGTGAAAGTTGTCTTCATCTTCAGCTGTCTAACAGAGGCCTGCAGGCTTTGTTGCAAAATATATCGGTATCGGTGTCCATGATTCCCCTCTATCTTGACAGAGTTCCAGCTGAAGAGAAGTAGCCACATAGCATGATGCTGCCACCATGGTCTGGTGTACTTTGGGTAATAAGCTGTCTTGTTTCTCCACCAAACATATCTTTTAGGATTATGCTTAAAATGCCTTACCTTGGCCTCATCACTGAGAAAGGGATTCTGTCTAGCCACCCTACCCCACAGCCCAGACATGTGAAGAATACGAGAGATCGTTATCACATGCAGGGGGTGACTAGGACTTGCCGGGTTTATTCCAGAAGCTCCTTTAATGTTGCCGGAGGCGTCTTGGCAGCCTCCCTGATCAATTTTCTTCTTGTCCTCTTGACCTTTCAACAATGAGATCCTGTCAGCTCTTTGTGGACCAACGCTTTAGCAGTCGGATGAAGCCAAGATGATGTCAAGAAAATCCTACAGAAACAGCTGATCTTTATTTGGGGTTATCAGAATCATTTCAATGATGACAGGTCTGTGATTATTACCCTTGAACATGAGTTTGAACATGATTGGCCAATTGGTTAGTTTTTTGGTAATTGAACCAATTGGTAGATTGGTTAGTTCTGAACAGTATTGCTGATGAACAGAAATTCACACAGGACGCTTCTTAAAGTTCCCAAATAGGCCGGCACTTGTTGACTGCTTCTACTTGGGAAGTTGATTTAGTTGTAAGTAAAATACGTTAGTTTTAAATAAATAAAAAAAAATTATATAAATGTATACATGGTTATTAACTTCACTATTTAGATTTGTCTTAGAAACAAACTTCAACCGTAAGCTTTTAACAAAATGTCTCTAAGACAATGAAAAATATTTATTCAATCTAGTGTGTGCAAAATTGTGATTGGTAGTGTATATAGTAGTAGTATAAAATATAGAGTAGTGGGCAAAGTTTCCAGAAAAACAAGATATCTGGACAAAAGCTTTTCATCAGCTGTGCAAGCAAATTGCTTTGACATCCTAAAGTTTTTCTGCACTTTTTTCATGAGGGTGTGTAAGAGGCACATGGAGCCACATTTTGACCTGTTTAACTGCTTGAGTGTCCAGCAGACAGCTTTTGAATGAAGAGCAATTTACATTCCACAACAGAGAAAATGGACACCATTTAAGAAGTGTCAAGGCTGTTCCTTCCCCCTAAATCATGTTCATCCCTGTGTAACACAGTGCTAATAGCTCCCGCTTGCACCACTTACAAACTTTTGTGAGTAGTAAAGGGATTTATAGTTTTTTTTTTCCCAGCATGTTCTGGTTCGACCATCAAGAGTCCTTTGAGAATCCATGCTGTTTTCCATCAAACCCCTCCATTACTAAAAATAAAACCCCAGATTATAACTAGAGGCCAGATTTACCTGGTACAAGTTTTTAGTCTTCTGTAGCAACATGTTTAACCTTTTGTGTATTGTTTAGTCAGTGGAAAGCAACTTGGGATAGTGAGTGAGTGAGTGAATAGTGGTGCTTTTCTTTTTTCTTTTTGCAAAAAAACAACCTGTGATCATTGTACTATTTTTTGAAGGACAGTAATTCTATGAACCTACATCCTGCTCTGTTTTCTTTCTGTAGCAAGAGGTGTGTCTATGAAGTCTGAAGCTGTTGTGTTAATCTGTCTTGTGCCCTCCCCTATGCTGCCATTTCATCCCTGCTAGCTACACAACATTCCTCCTGTTTGTCGGAAAGCTACACTGGATATCTATGGAGGCTCTTGGAGCTACACTGTTGCCTGCACTGCTTACTCTGAATTGGGCCTTGGCACCAGGTATGAGGGGTTTGATGGGATATGGGCCAAAGGACACTATAGTTAGATATTATCTGCCTGGTTTGCTGTATTAGAGTAAACTGGCTTGGACGGTTGAATACCCTTCACAAACACCTTTCTTGGTTTGCATGGTCACTCCATTTTGAAATCAAATGCACTGAAAATGCTTTGGGAATGGGTTTCTTTTCTAATTACTTGGTCATTGCTTTGGATCTTTTCAGGTGCCAGTGATTGCAGTAGCTTCAGGCATCTTGAGAATGGCCGGACATTTTTCCGTTATGGTGGACTGTACGTCACTTTCAGCTGTAATCCAGGCTTCAGGATGTATGGCCACCGCACCAGCAGCTGTGTGTCTGGCCAGTGGGCTAGACATCCACCATTGTGCGTCGGTCAGTCATTCCAGCCTGTGAATGAATATAAACAGGATTATTTATGCAGAAAATGTTTTAAGCATATGCAAATGTAACATAATTTGAGTTCATCCTTTTGTTAGAGATTCTGGTGGAAAATGTAGTAAGGTGTTAAGTTTGGGCTGGACGCAGTGTTGTGTGTACAGAACTGCAGTTGTAGAGTGTGTATCTACTGCACTTTATCATCTTGTCCAGTTCAAGGATGACACAGCCCAGTGATGGCTGGTCATGATATTAAATGAGAGGCTAAAATCTAATATCCATCAATAGCTTGACAGTGAAACTATTATGGCTGAGCAATGCATTATATCACAAGTTTTCATGGCTGGCATAATGATGTGGGGACTGTACACACACAAGGTAGATATACTAATTTATTATTAATAAGTAATATATATTTAATAATAAGTAATGAAATGCTAGCCCATTTATACCAGCCACCTCTGCCCCAGCTATACATATGGGTATTTGTGTAAGTTTGTTTGTAAAGTGGTATCAATTACTTAATGCTAAGGTGTGTTAGTTTGTCAGGGATATAATATGTTTTGTCTGAGGGGTTCTCTGTGGGAGGGCTTATGTTTTGTCTGAGGGGTTCTCTACGGGATGGCTTATGTTTTGTCTGAGGGGTTCTCTATGGGATAGCTTATGTTTTGTCTGAGGGGTTCTCTACGGGATGGCTTATGTTTTGTCTGAGGGTTCTCTACAGGATGGCGTATGTTTTGTCTGAGGGGTTCTCTACGGGATGGCTTATGTTTTGTCTGAGGAGTTCTCTATGGGAGGGCTTATGTTTTGTCTGAGGGTTCTCTACGGGATGGCTTGTCGTTGTGATGTGGTGTGTTTTGTTTCTGGCTTCACTGCTGGATGCTCTATCTATGCCGTTGATGTGCACGTGTCTGGTTAGTCTGCTAGTCAGCTGACTTGTTTTGTCTGGTGCCTGCACACCCTAGCTCCAGGATGCCCTAGCCCCAGCAAGCTCCTGCATGGCACCACATTGATGTCTCCTGATGGTTCACTGGTCCAATTCACCTGCAACACTGGGTTCAGGCTCTTTGGCTCACCGCTGCTCTACTGCAAAGGCAAGAGCTGGAATGGCAGCACTCCTGTGTGTAAAGGTGAGTGATCTTGACGAGACTACATATAGTCAAGGTGATGCAAGCAATTAAACCAGGTACATGACATGTCTATTACCTGTCCATATTTCTAATACACCGCTTACCCACTGAACAATCCATTGTCTAACAGATTCTTCCCAAGCATCGTTAGATGGCTGCATTTACTCTGGGACGTTATTCTTGATGCTGCTAGTAAATACAACAAGGCAACACAGTATGTCTCCCAATAAAGAGTCACAGCAAGTCATTTTTTTCAATTAACACCATTATTTCTCTTTTCAGAGTTAGACATCATGAACCTTTTCCAGCAGAAGCAAACATCATTGTACAAACTTGGTATGGAGTTAAACCAAGACATGACCAATGTGAAAAACCATTTCAGGGCTATTGCTATCACAGTTGCCAAAGAGACCTTTCTAAAATCCTCTCTGCTTGGGGCTCCTCAGCCCAAATCCCAGTTGATTGGAGATTTGCCTGAAGATTCACAGAAACATCCAAACCCTCCAAAAAGACTGTGGCATGATCAAATCACTACACAAGCTAGAGCAGAGACGGTAGGACTTGAAGACACAATTATTAAACTGAATAACATCGGGGAACCAACTACATTCTCAGATCCACTCAACCAACCACTAGTGCCAGCTACATTAGTGAACTCTCCAACAGTCTCAACCACCACTCTGCTTCCTGCTACTTTATCAAAACCCACGCAGTCAACTATCTTGGTCACTTCAACTATAAATGATCAGCAAGAACAGCAAGAAGTGTCATCCAAATTCCTAGATCAGATGCTTTCTTCTACACCCAGAAGAGAAGATAAGAGGAAAAACTACCTGACTGCAACAGCACAAATGCATCATGAAATTCCAGTCACAACTTTGCAAGTCCTTGTTGTGTCAAAGCGAAATAACTTGGAAATGATTCCAGCAACAGTAGATTCAAGTGCAGCCAAACCACACACAAACAGTCTTCAGAATGGTCCCTCTCGAGATGCACCTACAGTGTCTCCAGAAATCCTTAAGAATAGTGAATTATCTAGTAACATTAGGATCCTAATCGAAGCTTCTACTGCTGAAGATATTTCACAGTCTTTACAGGTAACAGAGGAAGTGAGTACTGCGGTCTCTACAACCAGCTCTCTTGACCTCCCAGTATCTAAAAATGAGCCACTTACCTCAAAATTTTTCCCAACGTCTTTTATGGCTAGTTCCCCACCATTAAGTCCTTCCGGGATCCATGATGGAGAATTTTTCATCTGGAGTACTTCAGCAGCAGGGGCCAAGGAAGATTTTCTGCCCAGGACGGAAGTATCAACAGCACATATCCCTGCCATACACTCGACTCCAGTTGTTACTACCAGTGATCTTCAAACAAAGCATCTGGCAAAGGGTAGCAACATGGTAGATAAGGAACGTCTTGGTCAGATAGATGGAGACTTACAGGCTATTTCAAGATCAGGCAAAAATGAGCCTGCCAGCTTTAGTCTTTTTACTCTTAATAACAGAACGCCAATGATCAGTAATCATGATGAGGAAAATGGAACAGCTAAGCAAAGTGTGGTGAACCAAACCATGGACTCTACAGCAAAACACAATATCACTGTCACCACTTCAGCAATTTCAGGCTTCCCAGTATTCCACTCCATTAAACGAAGGCCTGTGTGTCCTTACCCTCCTTTACCTGCTCATGGTACTTTCTATTTCCATACAATACCCAACCCTGCTCCATTCCAATATAAGCATTACATACAGTACGCCTGCTATGCTGGTTACACGCTGACCAATGGGGATGTGTACAGCTACTGCCTACAGGATGGGCAGTGGAGTGGTGTCACACCCATGTGTATCGGTAAGCTGCTGTTTTTCCAGAACTTATTTTGGTAAAGATACAATCTAAAAGGTCTGACATACTTGCTGAGAAAGCATATTCTTGTTACAGTTGTGTATTACATTGCAGTATTGTGGGAATTCCTCACTTACATTTTTTTCAACCTTGTTAAGGTCTTTGAGTCACCCTTGAGTCACAATAAGTTTGATTGATGCATATGCTGTTTAACATTCTTTAAACATCATTACAGATAAAATCTTTCTGCAAGGTTTATTAGGTACACCAACATACAAGTCACTTTGTAGATATACAGATACTTACTGTAGGCTTTCTGTTACTGTGTACAGTATGTCACAGCAGTATTGATGAGATTTATGAAGAGTCTTCACTTACTAGCCACCGGACACCTACCTTGTCGGTTCACAATTCAATTTTATATTAAATTTTCCATGCAGAATCAGAGTTAGTCTCAAGAGTGTCAGTTTCTGACCACAGCAAAGTTGCCAACTGGATTTATTTATTTATTTTTCCAGTGTCAGGCTGTTCTCAAACCAGTCGTGACTTTGAGGTGTTTAGGAACACAGCCAATGCTTCTGCACCTGATACACTGGTACCACACACGCACTACCTTTTTAGTGCCAGTGCTGTCCTGAGAATGGCAAAATCAACGAATGGTCCTATACTGATTCTTTCCCTGTGATAAATCAGTAGAGGGCTAGAGAATAATAAATCAGTGTATCATATTACATAATTGAAGAATTTACTGGTCTTTAAAAAGCACTCATGGCTGGGCACAGAAGCTCATGCCCATCAAAACAAAATCCTCCTTATAGCTCAGAAAGTGGCCTTCCTTGGATAGAGAATGCTGTATCTACAGCAGCGTCTAGAAGGTTTTTCCTGGATAATAATGACCCAGGAGTTTAACTCCACGCCATGTTTAACTCCAGCCTCAGTAGCATCCGAATACATGTCTGGATTGGTCTCTGTCAGCTCGCATACACTGCTCTAAACTAAGTGAGTGTGCAACCTGCGGCACTGAACGCACTCTTTTGCACAGACAGAATTTACTCTATCACAGTGCATGGCTTTTATATAAACCTTATTTATCGAAGGACAAAAAAAAAATTCAATCAGGAGCATGAATTAAAAAAAAGTCCTGCACACACCTCTACGCACACCTCTATCACTACAAAGTGATATCAAAGTGAGCAAAAGAAAATAGCACAGTCTTCCGCAATGTGCAGTGTTGTATTCTATTAGTATAATTTGCTAGACTGTGCAACCCTTAATGCGCAAAGATACATAAAACCCTGCATCTCTCTTTAACCTTGGTTTTATTCAGTTGCACTGCTGTGCTGATGGTTACAGTAAACATGTGCGAAAGCTATTCAGAATCTCTCTGACCTGCTAAATTCACTGTGACTCCAGACTGTACATCAGACCAACCTGGGATTAGGCTGTGAATACCCTGGGCTATTAGTGCTCTGTTTAGCTCATTATCCTTTCTTGTCTCGTGTACATCTGCTTATTGCTTTGTGCTGTTTGATCTAAAAGGACTGTAGACTATCGAATGTGTTCTCTGAGCTACAGATATGTATACATGTATACATAGCCCTACCACAGTTGGCTCTCAGTACGCTGTTGTTAGAGAATCTGTAGCAAGGGAAACATGAACTGGTTCTGTTTTTGGAGTGCCTATATCCTCCTAGGGTACATAAAATAGCCTGGACATTGAGCAAAGCATGACCGGATCTGCCTATTTTGTGGAAATAAATCGTTTCAGGAAGCAGAGGACATCCTCTCTCTCTCTCTTTCCATTTGAGATTAAATATGAGGACGCTGCGAGATCGATGAGTATTTAGATAAAAATGAAAAAAAAAAAAAATCCAAAAGCCTATATTTTGGAGCAGGTGTATTCTAGATGTTACTGGGATTAACCATGTATATCCTCGCCTACAGGGTTAACTCCGTGCGCTCTGAACAACGGTGGCTGCTCTCAAGTGTGCCGGGTGAATGCGCACAATCGTGCCGAGTGTCACTGCGAGCCTGGCTTCCTGCTGCTGGGAGACCAAAGGACATGTCGAGGTGAGGGATACATGATTGAACACATTTTATTCCAGAGCACACTTTATCCTAGAGATGCGGAACAATAACTTACCAGCTATATGGTGTGAAAGTCCAGGATCATGATATGATTATGGGGGGGGGGGGGGAACCTAGAAAGTCATGATTTATACAAAACAACAAAGGAAGTTCAATATGAGTATATTTTGAATAAGAGTCTTTGGATGAGCGTAGAACAATCTTTATGATTACAACAACAATTCTACAAAACTACAAATCTACAGTATCCAGGTGAGATACTGAGCTATCTACTGAAGCAAGAGTGAGACTTGAGCAAGAATCCACAACAGCAGAAGATAAACTCATAAAGGCTTTGCTTCATTTTTATTTGCCGTCTTCATTTGTTTCATTAGCTTCTCGGGCGCCAGGGTTCTGGCACTAACCTAACATTTTGTCTGTAGTATACCTTTATGTATATGTATCTGTTAGCAAACCAGTTGGGACATCTGGATTTAGTGCTAAATGCCTTTTAAATTCATGTTCTGTCGCCTTTGAGAGTTTCCCCAAGGCTGTGAATTCTTGTCCCACAGAAGTGTGGTATTGTAACGAGGGCGAGCCACAGCAGGTATGGGACATTCTTTAGTGCAGTCGTTCTTAGCTGTTTTTTTACTATACACTTAACCCTCATGTTTAACTTTTTTTTTTCCCAATGATTCTCAGTTTCAAATGTCACTTGTGAAACAATATAATGATTAAAAAAAACACTATATTATTAATTATATTAATATTATATATAACATGTTCAGTTTGTTTTGATTTGAAAGCAATAGGTTGAAAAAAATGGTTAAATGGTAAATCTTCATAAAAAAAAAAAAAGGTGAGCTTGGTCCCAGTCACGTTACCTTGGTCTCTTATTAATACTTCTACTGTGCACATGCATGCAAATATTTGCCTTTATTGTCATGATATGTATTTACAGTTGAGGTCAAAAGTTTACATCCCCCTTTCAGAATTTGCAAAATGGTCATTATTTTACCAATTTTTCTTTTATTTTGCTCACTGATGCTCCAGAAGAAAAAAAACATGCATTAAGAGCCGGGGGGTGAAAACTTTTTGAATTTGAAGATCAGGGTAAATTTGACTTATTTTGTCAACATGTAACTATCTTCTGTAGCCTCTGAAGGGCAGTACTGAATGAAAAAAATATATTTAGGCAAAATAAGAAAAATGTAAACACCCGACTCTGTCATTAGGGAGAAAAAAAAGAAGATGAATTTGATGCAAAAAAAAAAAAAAAACTTCCTCTCTGGTTCTAAATATGGTCTGGCATGTAATAGTGCAGAGCAGTACGTTACAGCAGCTTGTTTTTCACTTACCAAGAGGCTCACGTTTACATATGATAAATGATGGAGTAAGACTGGAAGGAAATGTGCGACACGAACATCACCCACGAGTTTGGGTGAGAACAGTGGGGTTGTGTTTAGTGCAGATTCGCCAAATGAATATTTGGAATACCATCATGATGAAAATATCTATTCCTTTAGGGCAGTGTTCAGTTATCATGCATGTATTATTAATATTTAATTGTGAAATTGCGCACATCAATATTCTGACCTTACGCACGTGTTACTTGAACTTGAAGTATTAAGTTCAGTGTCACTGACTGTTTGCTGTCAGACTGAAATGTATGGTTTTAGGCTGCAAATACAGTAAAAAACTACAGAATGCCATTTGTGGCCAATATTCAATACATAAATATGACATTATTAATTAATTAATTAATAGTACCATCCCTTTAAAGTAGAGTTTATTTGGTTTTTTTGGCCTAATCGTAATCAGAGACATTGGTTATTTCAAGGACTGAATTATTTAGTGTTTATTACTTTTCTAAACTCCTTTAAGCACGAATGTCTAATGTTCAGTGAGCACATTGCTGAGATATGCAGCGTGACTTTAACCAGTTATCTTTCTTCCACTGCTGGAATGTCTGCCATATGATATATATATATATTTTTTATAGTGTGTGGCCATGTCAACATCCCCTCTTTAATCTGCTCCAGACATACCGTGTATGCCTGTGTTTTTGCATTTATAAAACGACGTGTGTGTGTGTGTGTGTGTGTGTGTGTGTGTGTGTGTGTGTGTGTGTGTGTGTGTGTGTGTGTGTGTGTGTGTGTGCTTTGTAGATCTGGACGAGTGTGTGGAGGGACTGCATGAGTGCCAGCAGGTCTGTGAAAACACCTTTGGCTCATACAGGTGCAGCTGCAGCCTTGGTTTCCAACTTTCATCCGACAGGAAGTCCTGCACCGGTGTGTTCTTCATCCCAGGACTAAACTCTTCATCCTGTCTGGAGTGTGTGTTTTTTTTTTTTTTTTTCCACACACACTCCAGACAGGATGTTTATGGATATTTAAAGATTTAGAAAGATTTCAAGATGCTCCCTCCTAGTTCCATTTTCCTCAATTACTGGAACGAAACATTTGTGTGTGCCATGTACATAAGTTTAAGGGACTACATGGAGTATTTAAACCTCCAACACACTGTTTATGTTTAGGATGAGACCAAATCAAATAATACACAATTAATCTTAATTGTCAAACAAGAAGTGTGGCAAAGGAGCATTATATTGGTATATGTAGACCACTCTGCTTACATTCAGCAAAGGAGCAACTGTAGGGGAGAATGGGGTCAGTTGCAACATTATCAAACGCTCCAATCAGCAACGTGCTACAGTAGTGACACTGACACTGCACATGCTCAGTAGCCTCCTCTGTCTGCCTTTAAAAGAACCGCAACTTCATCACAGCGCTGAAGAATTAAATGTCGAGTCAGATTTTTGATGTATGAAAAATGTTCCTCACCTGGAGAAACGGTTTGCATTATATCTTCAGTTTGCAAGGACGTGAAATCAGAATAGGCTGGTTTTGATCACTGTCTAGTCGACTATAATTAACAGTGCTAGGCTGGTTAGCTAGCAGATTTCAAGATACTGTTTTGGGGGTTGTAACAGTCTAACCAATACATGTAGTGAAAATATTTGACAAAACACAAGAGATTCTTGAACAGTAGGTTCTTTCCTGGAAAACTTAGTGGCTCAAAGACCCGAGCATACCAATCTCTCTCTCTCTCTCTCTCTCTCAATCATGTGACTGATGTTTTTAATGGAAATTATGTACATAATTCTAAGAAATGAATAATCACCATTACACTCACCAGTCACTTTACTAGGGACACCTGTACACCTGGACATTTATGCAGTTACTCGATCAGCCAATCATGTGGCAGCAGCATGCATAACATCCTGAAGATACAAGTCAAGGGCTTCAGTTAATGTTCACATCAAACATCAGCATGGGGAAGATCTCAGTGATGTTATCCATGGCATGGCTGTTGGTAACAGATGGGCTGTTTGAGTATTTCACACACAACAGTCTCTAGAGTTTTCACACTGGTCTGCAGGCTGAAACACCTTGTTGATGAGAGAGATCAGAGGAAAATGACCAGGCTGGTTTGAAGTGACAGAAAGTCTATAGTAACACAAATAATCACTCTTTACAACCGTGGTGAGCAGAAAAGCATCTCAGAATGCACAACACCTCAATCCTTGAGGTGGATGGGCTACAACAGCAGAAGACCACATCAGGTTCCACTCCTGTCAGCCAAGGACAAGAATCTGAGGCTATCATGATAGCCTCAGATTCTTGTTGTAGCCCATTCACCTCAAGGTTCGATGTTTTGTGCATGCTGAGATGCTTTTCTGCTCATCACGGTTGTAAAGAGTGGTTATTTGAGTTACATTATACGAATCTGGCCATTTTCCTCTGACCTCAAGGCATTTCCACCCAAAGAACTGTCGCACACTCATTGCTTTTGCTTTCCACACTATTCTGTGTATTCTTCCAGGAGATCAGCAGTTTCTGAAACACTCAAACCAGCCCATCTGACTAACCAGCCCATCAAATTTTTTCTTCATTCTGATGTTTGTGATGTAATGTGAACATTACCTGAAGCTCTTGACCTGTATCTGCATATTATTATTATTATTATTTATTTATTTATTTTTTTTTGCATTGTGCTGCTGCCACCTGATTGGCTGATTAGATAACTGCATGAAAGTGCAGGTGTACAGGTGTTCCTAATAAAGTAGACAATGATTGTATAATACAATGAATGTATAATGCACGTTACACTGTGTGATAGTTTAGAAGTGTGGCTGAACAAACGAGCAATGCTCTCATCAGGTGGATCCTGTGACACATCTCTCTATTCCAGATGTGAATGAGTGTGTGCTGCATGCTGGTATGGCTCGCTGTGTGTTTGGCTGCGTCAACACACCAGGTAGCTTTCATTGTCTCTGTCCTGCGGGGTATAGCATGAACATCACAGATGGACATTGTGAAGGTCAGTGGTGATTGGTGTTTTTGAAATTGTTTTGCAAGTGTGGGAAAACCTTGTTTTCCGTTACTGAGATTCAATATTTTCCTGAGCGATGTATGTTTGTGCCCTGATTGCGCAGATGTAGATGAATGTATCGAGAATGCGGGTCTCGGACCATGTGCGTACGCATGTGTGAATACTCCAGGTTCTTTCCACTGTGTCTGTTCAAATGGATTTCGGCTAGCTGGGGACGGGACGACCTGCATCTCAGAGTGTCCGCCGGGATACCGCAGAAAACGTTCTGATCCGCTAGTGGGAAATTCAACTGCAATCACTTGTGTCGGTAAGTAGTTTACAGGAGACAGGGATTAGTGCAATAATGTCTATGAAGCTGCTTTAAAGCAAACTGTATTGTAAAAAGCAATTCAACAATAAAACTCTATTCAATTCGATTCATCTGGGTCAGGATATACCGGAACAAGTTTTACAGATCAATGAATTGGTATGGATAGCATCTGTACCAAATGCTAGTACTTAAGTAATTAATGTAGCAAATGTAGGTAGATAGAACCGTGTTTGAATATATAACAATGGTGCACAGATTCAGCCATGCCAAAGGTAGGGAGTGGGAACTCCCAGGGGTGGGCAGCTTTTTTCTTTAATGCAGGTGGGACAGGAGGTCAAATGTGAAGCTCATGACACAAAGGCCACATTCATTAACATGAGCATGCTGAGTGCTTGCGTAGTATGGCCTAGTCACTGGGTTCTTTCATCTTCATTATAATAACTGCTTCATTATATTCAGGGTCACAATGTTTAGATTACTAATTTGCAGTTCGGGAAACAGAACCATCGGACAGGTGCAAACAAAAACAATAACTATGGGTCAGTGGGGTTGGTCAAACTTTCTGTGGGAGTGGACCGGATTTAAAAACAAGTCACAATTTAAGACACTGAGCAGGGAAGAAATGGTCTCATGCCCCATAGATAATATGGATTTTCATTTTCAGTAATCGCTGAACAAGATTTGTTCCATCACAACAAAAAGTATTTGTTCCACTGTGGAGAGATCACAAGTTCGATTCCCAAAGATGCCGAAGCCACCCACGGCCAAGAGCCAAGATGGCAAAAGTGGGCATGCTTTCTGGGTGGGAGGGATGACATACTATTTCTCCATTGTCAATCACAGCAACATTAGCCAATCATGAGCTTCCGTGAGCATATGAATGTGGAAAAGGGCAGACAGCGCTTTCCTTCGAGTGTGTTATGCTACCCTGTGACTTGGCAGAAGAACGTTAGCCTTCACCCTTCCCATTGGTAGCTGTCGTATGATGGGGGGAGAGCTGTCTGGTGGCTGAGAATTGGCAGGTGACCAAATTCAGGAGAAAATTAGGGTAAAAATCAGGATTTGAATTTACAAAATTCAAATTCTAATGGCATAAATATCATTGTAGCAATTGGGCTGTTTAAAATTCATTGTAACTGTTATAAATACATATGTATGTATGTATGTATGTATGTATGCAGTTTTTAAATGCATACTAAACTGCGGTATAATGTGTTCTAATAATGAATGTGCACATCCATTTCAGATATTAATGAGTGTGAGGAGATGGAGCAAATGCACAAGTGTGAATGGAAGTGTGTTAACTTGCCAGGCACACACCGCTGCATTTGTCCACGTGGATATACACGGCATCCAAATGGATACCAATGCAAGGGTTAGTTCATATAACTGAATGGAGTTGAAATACAGCAACAAATAGCTGAATTTCCAGAATGGCCACAGAAGCTGAAAGAATATCTGATTATTTTGTCTGTCCTGTGCCTTTTTTTTTTCAGATATCAATGAATGTGCGCTGAGGAATGGGGGCTGTTCTCACGTATGCATGAACCACAGAGGTGGCTATAAATGCGCTTGTCCCGAAAATTACCGTATCTCTCCTTACGGCAGGAAGACGTGCCAACCAGCTTAAAATTCACAAAGGATAGTCACTTAGCATACCGTACTGTTCCACTCTTTACCTACTCATCCACCTTGTCAATATAGGTGTAAGATTTAATGTATTTAAAGTTTGATTTTTGATCTCTGATTTTTGTACAGAAAGTTAAAAATAGAAAGTTAAATATTTTATTCTACTAAAGCCAACTCCATCGTGTCCTCTAATTCTTTTACAAATTGTCAGGAAATGAATTCTCATTTTGAAAAGTTTCTGTAAAGACAAGTATTTGTATTTGCATCCATTTCAGATTGTTGTGCATTTAGCTGTCAGTAATTTATAAGTATGGGTGAGTATTTGTAGTTGTAAGGGATTTCAGCTGTGAGGGGTATTTGTGGTTCTGAGCCACTAGGCTGTGGGGGAATTCAATCAATTTAGCTTGTGAGAGGATATTTGTGGATGTGGGGCATTTAGCTGCATAGTATGTAGGTATGCATGTGATATTTGAGTGCAGATACAAGTTTGTATATGATTGTGACAGGTTTGCAGTGTGATACCCAAGCACACAGCAGACTCGGGGGAATATTCTGCGGGTTTTTATTGTTGTTCACTGTGAAAGACAAAAATTAACCTAGGAGATCTGAAGAAGGTTTCACTATTATTCACTGTGCAAGTCCACACCAGTATCCCTGAAGGGAGCACTTGGCAAAGTGAGTCCACTAGGTTTAGCATGTAAGTGCTTTAAATACCTCAGATGCTAGGTACATTATACAGTATGTGAGGACAAGACAATGAGGGGGCAACACCTTTTGGCATACAGAGAAGTGGGTCACATCCCTTATGGAGACGAGGAAACAAATTACAAAAGCAAATATAGGCTTACACAAGACAAAAATTCATAAATGTTATACTTTGCTTCCACAGTACATGCTAAACAGGTCGACTATTCCAAGTAATTTCGACTAAAGAAACTTTCCTAACTATAAATCAGAGCTTTTCTGTACATCTGTGTCAGTGCTGATTCAAAAAAAAAAAACTCTCACTGGAGTGGTAGACACCATAAAGACAATCAAGCAGATACAGTCCCCTCCAAAAGTATTGGAGTGGCAAGACAAATTCTTTTGTTTTTGCTACAAACTGAAGACATCTGGGTTTGAGATTAAAAGATGAATATGAGACAATAGATCAGAATTTCAGCTGTTCCTGATATTTACATCTAGATGTGGTGAACAACTTAAAACATGGCAGCTTTTGTTTTGAACCCATCCATTTTTCAAGTGATCAAAAATGCTGGAACATGTGGCTGACAGGTGTTTCTTGTTGCCCAGGTGTGTCCTGTTAGATTAACTGTTTAGACGTTTAATAGCTCTGAATGTCTACTCTTGGTTTGAGCCCTGGATTTTGCCTGTGAAGGCTTCATTTGTTGTTAAAAAGGATAAACCAACATGAAAACCAGAGAGCAGTCTATGGGAGAAAAGCAAGCCATTTTGAATCTGAGAAAAGAAGGAAAAATCAATCGGAGTCATTGCACAAGCATTGGGCATAGCCAATACAACAAGTTGGAATGTCCTGAAAAGTAAAGAAACCACTGGTGTACTAACAACCAGACATCGAACAGGTCAGCCAACGAAAACAACAGCAGTTGATGACGGAAGCATTGTGAGAGCTGTCAAGCAAAACAAACAAAAAAAGATCGGTGACATCAACAACCTCCACAGGGCAGGGATGAAGGTATTACAATCCACCGTTCAAAGAAGACTTTAAGAACAGAAATACAGAGGCCATACCACAAGATGCACAGCACTCATCAGCATTAAGAATCAGAAGGCCAGATTGGAATTCACAAAGAAATACAGAGATGAGCCACAAAAGTTCTGGAACCAAGATTAACCTCTACCAAAAGACTTCATTAGAGGGGGAAAAAGTGAAGGTTTTAGACTGGCCATGTCAATCACCAGACCTTAACCCAATTAAGCATGCATTTCACCTCACTTTATAAACTGAAGGGAGAACCCCCCCCCCCAAAAAAATAACCAAAAGAAGCTGCGGTAGATGCCTGGAGAAGCATCACAAAAGAAGAATGCAACAGTTTGGTGCGGCCAGTGAGTCGCAGGCTTGATGCAGTTATTGCGATCAAGGGATATGCACCCAAATATTAAGTGATACTTACTTTAACTATACAACTCTTTGTTCCTATACTTTTGCTCACAAAAAAAAATTGGTTGGTCTGCCACCAAAGGTGCCATGTTCTAACTCGTTTAACGCATCTAGATGTAAATATTAGCTCACCTCATCTTTTGATCTCAAACCTAAATGTCTTCAGTGTATAGCAAAAACAAAAGAATGGGCCTTGCTGTTCCAAAACGTTCGGAGAGGACTGCATATCTGAGATGTGCCCTAGGCCTATCGACCACTGTAAATATAAAATAAACAGACCATAGCAAGTGATCTGCGCAATGGCATCCTTATATCAGTAGAGCAGCTGCATGCGGACATGGTCCAAACAGAGAGTGTACAGACATCCTATCAGGTAATACTGGAAAGCGAGGACAACCAACTTGATCAGAAAACACTCTTTTGTCAGTGACTTATGAGCAGGGAGTTTCCTGCTAATGTACAAGCTGGGCAGTCTTTACCTTCCATCACCTAGGACAAAACAGCCCTGAACCCTCTGTCCAACACCTAGGTCTGCAATACAATGGGGAAAGACAAATCAGGTAAGTGAAGCAATTGCTGCTATCTTAAAAAAAAAATTTGAGGATGCCCCAGAACCAAAATGAATTACTGCATGATGTACCACCATCTGTCCTGTTGCAAACTGATAGGTTCTCTGTGAGCCTGGCTCATCTCAAGGACTTCACAGCCAATTGTTATTGGTAAATACTTAAGTCATATCAAATATACTGTGGCACTGGGTGAGACGAATCAAATCCTTTCATTTTCTTGGACACCAAATTGAACTGGACAGAATTTGATGTAGGATCACTTTTGGGAGATTATCTGTCTCTTGCATTGTGAATATTACTTGCTTTATTGAAGTGCTGTGTTAGTTTAACAGGTTATTTGGTGTGTTTTCCATGTGTCCAAGCTTGAAGGGCCCTTGTGACTTGGCATTTAAATTGAGCTGTAGCTCAAGAGCAATACAAGGACCATATCTCCCTGTAAAAATTGTCTCAATAGTTGTTGAGCAGTTGTTTGCCGTCCCTGAACCTGCAGCAAATACCTAGTGTTTTGCTCTTAGGTGTAGGATGTACTGAATTTTGTTTGACCGTTTCCAGGTGTTTCCTTACTCATGTCCAACACACCCTGTGACTTCTACCTAGGATACCTCCTGATCTGCAAATAAGACTCCAACATATTTATTGTCATCCATTACACATGATCATACAAACCATGATTTAAACATTTTGTTAAAATGTTCTACTAACTTGACATTACATTGTCTGTTGGGAGATGGGATTGTCTTAGATAAGAAACAGTGCTTCAGGTATGTCTTTGCAGAGACTGTCCACATAGAACCCACTTCAGAATACTGCAATGCATATTCCACTAGCCACCATATGATATGGTACTCCGGTGCTGAACAGGCTAGTGGCTCCACAACAGCCGTGCCAATTCTTTCAAATTGGATACTGATAAGAGGGAGCGGCCACAACATCTCATTCAGGATGGCTGACGGATTTTCCAATGCAACAGTCATGGAATGATGCACACCACTGACGAGTATCAACAGTTAACAGGTTGTAGTGTTTTATTTGCCCCAGTTGATGGTAACAGTTTCTCCAGTTTTAGTGTCCCAAGTCATTCTGTATAATGTAGCTTAAAAAAAAAAGCTTTAAAATTGTGACACACTGGACAGGACATGTTGACTCTCGCTTTTTGACTTGTTTGGTTGAAGGCATACCTTCAAGTGTTGCTTTGCCAAACATCTACTCGTTTTCAGACTTAAGAGAGACTGTTGCCCCTGCATTGCCACAATAGACACTGGGATGCTGTTCCATGTCTATTGTGTATATTTGAGCAAATTCTCATATTTTTGCACAAGTGTGACATTGGTAGTGTCTGCCTCGAGAACAACACTTTTCTGATGACAACTTTGAAGAAAGTTAACTTTTGGCTTTGCACCTCACTGCACAGGGAAAGAATGTAAATAAATTTCGGGTAAATGAGGCTCAGGGCCCGAAATCCTGGCTCATGGTGCAAACCAGCAATAAAATATGTCTCTACCTGCTACAATAATTATTATATTGTTGTTGATCATTATATCAAGTATTTAGTTACGTTGTTGATCATTATATAAGAGATGGTACCTTCTGACCACCGGTTATTTTTTGGCAGGTCAGAATCTAAAAAAAGACCAAAAAACAAAAAAAAAAAATCTTTTCAGAACACTTTTAATATATAACAACATATTTACAAATATTTAACATTTGACACTATGTAGTTAAGAGATGTTCCTACAGGTGTCTCTAACAAATTTTTGACATAAATATAATTTCAACATGACTCCCCTTGCCCATAACTACAGTAAGAATAAAGTAGCTTGACAGGCTACAAAGTTAGCTGCAAAGTGTTGTCTCTGTTTTTTTCTCAACTTTAAAATACAAAAATACCATTGTCCCAACACAATATTAATAGCAAATCTATAGCTTAAGATTCATCACAACACGCACGGAAGCTCGCATGTCTGCATGATGGACATTCATTAGGACGAAGATTTGTTGGTCCTGGAAGCCAAATCCCTTATACATCGTGGAATGCGATTGTTAAAACAGGACGGATGGAGTAAGAGCAAGACATAAAAACAGTAGTTGGTCACATCATTTTTCCAATTTCTTTAGGGGCAAGGGAGATCAACGACAAATGGGAATTCATTGTGTATTCCACAATTTGGGGTTTAGCAGATTTGAGTATATTCACAATGGAGTGAGTAATGATGAGTGAAGGAGGGGCAATGGTAAATATGACATTTACTTTAGTTGCTCGTGTCAATAGGGGCTGGGCCTATATAGCTTTTACCGTGGCCATGTAAAGCAGCAGGGATTTGGTTAACCTCACCTACAGAATCAGGTCTATAACAATTTTGCGTCAAATTTTCCAGTTAAAGGGGCAAGCCTCCTTTACCTTAATTATACAAATGCGTCTTCATCTCCATTTGAACGGGACAGTGCCAATAGTACCTTTAACTGAGTCAGGTACTGGGCTTACAGTACCTTTAGCTTTCTTAACTAGGTGCAAGTCCTTAAATACCATTACCTTTTAGTTGTTCCAGCTTTAACTGATGCTAGCCCTGAAAGAGTACCTACAGAACCTTTAATTTGTCAGATACAGGGTTTAGACCTTTGCCTCAATTGCAGGGCAAAGGGACATAAGCCTTTAGGACCTTTACTTTCATAAAGGTAATAACTACAATAATAACTACTAAGGCAATGATATTAAAGGTTTCTTCTCTGCACAAGGTTAAGAAAGGGAAAGGTACTGTAAGCCGTGCATGTGCTTCAGTTAAAGGTACTATTAGTACTGTCCCTTGCCAATAGAGGCGAAGATGCTGTTGAATGTCAGGGGCTCAAGCCTCAGGAGAGCCAAACTGCCACTACTGGACCCTTGAGGAAGGCCCTTGGCTCTATTAGGCCCTATCTGCTCCAGGGGTTCCATATCATGGCTGATCCCAACTTCCTAACAAGCTGGGATAGGCAAAGAGAAGAATTTAATTGCGTATGTGACAAATAATAATGACTTTCTTAATTATTCTTAAGAGATGGAACCTATATCACCTTTACCTCAGGACGGAGCAGAGGTCAGATCTATAGGATCTTTAGCTTTGTTAGTCAGGTATTGTATACCCCAGTACAAGGACAGAGTCTAATAGCATCATTTCTTTGTCCAGTTGCAGAGGCTGGCCTATAGCACCTTTACCTTAGGTAGTTTGGGACAGGGACAGGGCCTATAGCATCATTTCCTTAACCAGTTGCAGGAGTCTGGTCTATAGTACCTTTACCTTAGGTACTCCAGTACAGGGGCAGGGTTTATAGCATTGTTTCCTTAGCCATTTGCAGGGTGTGGGCCTTTAGTACCTTGGTTAGTCTGGTATAGAGGCTCAGGCTGTGCTGGTTACCTGATGCTGATATAGGGCTGCTATAGAACCTTTAGTTTGCTAGAAAGAGGGTTGGGGCCCACAGCATCTTTACCTCACTCTAACAAGGTACAGGGACTGGTCCTATGGCACCTTTACATCAGTTAGCCAGGGGCAGGCACAGGGTCTACAGCATTTACCTTAGTTTCTCCAGTGAGTCATTTTAATGTGAGACATCAGTAGTCTGCTAAAAAAAAATAATAAATTGCATGTTGAAATGTGGTACAAGCACACAAGAGCCTCAAAAGATTTCTGTTGACATGCAGTAGGTAACAAAATTCACATGGGGTAAAATATATTATAGATTTAAATGACATCATTGTTTGACCCATATCCTTTGAAAATTAAAAATTTCATGCCAAAGCAGTCATCCTGATCTGGTGTGTCATGTAGGTAAATGTTACAGCAAGGTTTTGCTAGCAAGGATCATTTTCACATTGTTTTTCGCACACTGTATACAGTAGTTAAACCCTTAGCTGCTGGCCTAAACCTTTATATGAATTTAACTCAAGACCTAAATGGAAAGTGTGCATGTCAAAGTGTTATTTTCAAAGCATCAGGGCAATGAACAGAAGCAGAAAACTCGAATTTCACAGCGCAGAATACCAGGGATTCAGAAAGACATAAATACATGTTTTGTACCATGAAATGAAATGGTGAAATGGTGGGGAGGACATGGGCCTCTTTTAACCCATTAAAATAAAATAAATAGCATTTAACAGAGGAAAGTGATCCAAGAGTTTGTTCCAGGTTGGCTCATTTCAGTGTATGGCACTACAAAAAGTCACTTTCTATTGTCTTTAGTTCCATTCAGTTTTGCCTCCACCCTGAATGTTTATCACTGTTAAAAAGTTAATGATTACACAACACCCTGATGCATTTGTCTTTCTAGTAAATCCCCTCAAGTGGTCATTTGTTCTAAAGTGCAAATAGTGCTTTGTCGCCTGTGTTCCAATTTGCAGTGGTCATGTATGCAGCCATCCACCAGGAGGCGACAGAGGGACAGTTGCAGTCACAAAGGAATCCAGGACAGGGCAGCTCTTTATTCTTCCGTCTCGCGCGCAGTTGGCTCCGGCACGTCCAGCGGCTTCACTATCTCTTCGTTATACACTCTCAGAATGGCTTCACATACAAACCGATACTGACTCTGTAAAGGTAGTGAAATGGGGGCAGATTCAGGAGATGGAAGGAAGAATTGTGAGCCAAATCTCAAAGACACACTGATTGTGTGGCCATTTGAATTATTATTTGATTGTATTCAATTTGATGTATATATATTTTTTTGCCTAATTTTACTGTTTAGCAAATTATTGTTTGTTCTTTGGTTTTCACCACTCGATCTTTGAGACTGCAGTAGTTCTTAACATGCATGTATTAGTATTATGTTATGTATTATGCTAAGTAGAAAAAAAAATACTTTTTTAATAAGGAATATAGAAAATAATCAGCAATGGGGTGGCGTGATGTGGCCTGACATGAAGCGGAGTTACTGTTACCACCACCTATTTCCTATAAAAGCGGTCCCGAAGTGCTTTATTTCTCTTATACCGCAACCATCTGCCGACGACTACAATTTGTAATTTATGAAGGTACAACGTGTTATACTTTTTTATCTGGTCACACCTGCAGTTAATGTTGTGGAACGTGTATTAAAACGTTGCCGTTACATAACTGTAGCTATAAACAAACGTTCCGTGATCAACAAACGATGGTGATTAAAAAAAATGCAGAATGTTACCGAGATCCTCCTTACCAAAGCTCCTACTAAAGCGTCACCATATCAACAATTATTAACATGTTTTCTTGCTGTCAGAGTTGCTGTTATAGAAAATACAGCAGCTCAATTTGGCAATCAGAATCGAGAACTGAGAACAGCGCTGTGGCATAAACTAATATATACATGAATTAGGTCACTTGAGCTTAAGAAAAAATGGTCCAAATCCTTGAACAGATTTGGGGAAAAGGAAAAAAAAAACTTCAGTACTCACTGCAGTTTGAATCATCATGGCTCGCTGGTCTCTCATGGTCCGGACGATGTCTAACGGATATACGTCTTGACTCCGCTCGATCAGACACATCGCTGTCTCCATGGTGATCAGAACCCCTGTGCGACCAATCCCAGCGCTGCCAGGGGGGTGGAGGCAAAGGCAGTGGATCAGTGAAGGATAGGCTGAGCTCACGCTGAGCTCTGACTACCATGTAATAAACATCAGAGAACTAGTTTTCTTCTTCTTCTTATGATTTTAAATGATTCAAAAAAATGAAACCAATTTCAAAGTAACACAAAATTTACATCAGTTTACTGAAATAAGGTCATGTGCTTGATTATATGCATAAAGTTTACAGCCTTTATAACCAAGTATTGCAGTTATAGCTCAATTATTGCACTTCTCTCACTAGCCTTACTACATGCTCAATATATTCCTAAATTTATATATAATATGTATACACACATACACTGTAGATATAGTTTAGTATCCTGAATGTGAATGTCAGTCTATCTGGGTTACACTCGGACCCAGATATCCAGTTGTTCTGGATACTATTCTGGATCTATCCAGATCATTTTGAAACCTGTCTTTAGCGAATTTACATAAACTGGAACTGTCTCTCCTTTTCTTGTTGATAGGGGGGAAAAAAAATTACTTCTCGCCTCTTTATACTCTCTTAATAACTTCCACCTTCCATGTTTTCTAGAAAGCGTCGGCTTTTGGGACTCGTTTTACACGACTGCTGTCATCTGGCACGAAGAAGATTTACAATACGATGCGAGAGGTAATGGAAAAAAAATTAACAATTTCCGTGGGTGTTGATATAAGAACCAGACTCATTGTACACACGTCAGATAAACATGGTGTGTAAAACGATGGGTGTTTTGTAGGCCAGACCTGCAGTGCACGACCACAGGGTCCTGGGAGTCTCCTCGCTTACTGCGCACCAAGTTAACAAAGTTCAGGAAATCGGTAGAGTCATCTGGAACGCCGTGATCGGGCCAAGCCATGTACTGCATCTGACAAATGTGCCTCTCTTCTTTAGTCTACACACACAGAATAGTCATATATAGAATTAGTCACATGTCCTAACACTAGACCCATTTTCCCATACATGGATTTAGGTAGAGTTGGATGTGTGTGAATTACAGGTGGATTGACATGAAACAATTGATAGGATGATGACCCTACACCCCCCCAAAAAAAAATCAATT
>CM074940.1:13937696-13951938 GCA_037576815.1 Pangasius larnaudii
ATCTTCTGTACACTGTGATCAGGAAATTAAAAAAAATGTTATATCTCACCAGTAACGGAACTTGGAGCCCAGAGTGAAGTAGTGTGTAAAGAAGTTCTTTTGGGGAGGTAAGGGCCGCTCCAGTCGGAAAAACGTGTGGTGCTCCACGCAGGCCTTCCACACGTTCTTACACGCTCTGTAGTTCGCCATGCTAAAGGCCAACAGTGACTCCCTGCTCTTACTCTGACGAAGTGAAAAATAAAGAAATGCAGGGATTAATACAGTCCAAACTGAGTTGGATTAATAGTCAAACATGGATAAATTGATAATCTTGGGTGCACTGATGCTGAGGAGCCAAAAAAAGGAAAAATACACCCTGAATGATTTGCATATCAATAATTTGTGATAAGCAATGCGAAATATTTCTGTATTTAAATTCTGAGCTGATTTTTTTTTTGTTTATACTTTTTCACTGACGTGGTTCTATTTGCAATTCCGTTTGACTATCAGCGGGATTTAGCCCATTCTTCATCTCTACCTAAAGAGTGCAATGCAGCGGCACTTTAGTCTGTCTAGCTTTCTCACCTCCTCAATCCGTACACCCTGCTCAAAACAATCAACTTACAAAAATTTCAAAACACCCATGTTAATAATGCCTTTAACGCTCGTCATCTTATAGACTACCGAGCCGAGTCTCTCTCATAACTCGGCACAACTGCGTTGTATAGCTGCGTATACAGCGCTTGTACCAACATCTTTACTACTTCTATGTTGAATTTCTGATTAATAAGACATTGATCATCGCTGTAAAAAAATGCCACGTGAGACATATTCAATATAAATAAAACGTGAATTGTCAAATTGTCATGACAACTCATGACCTTACGTGACTTCTCGTGAGATGTGCTGGTATGGTGCTAATGTGTTGCTATCTTAACCAAAAAGCAGATTATAACACAGAAAGCACTAATAGCTACGATTTAACCTACGGTCCTATACAGCTATGGATCGCACTTAATTAACAAACATTAAGCAGCACACAAGCCTTGTAAACACTCTCAGAAAAGAAAAGTAAGTGGGGTATTACCTTCAATGGTACATCTTTTGCATATTTAGTATCTATCTTTTACCTGAATATAGAGTACCTTTTGAGGAGGCGGGGGCGTGGTTGAGCGCCGGTTTGTGAATGGAGAGCAGAGACGAGAAAAGTGAGTGGTAAGGATCTACAAGTGCAGGATTTTTCTAACGAGTGTTCTGCGTTTCAGTGAGTGGCGGCAAGGATAAAAAAGGGAGAGATGAGAGCCATGGGAGAGAGAGAGCTGAGCAGCACAGAGCCGTGTGTGTGCACGCATGTGTGTGTATATATGTACATATGGAAAAATCGCTGAAAAGCGAAAGGATTAGTAAAGAAAAACAAAGGTCCACCCCGTAAAGTGTCACACTGGTGCCGAAACCCAGGAAATTGAGGAAGATCCACATTCCTGGCCACTTCTGGAAATCATAAAGACCCTCACCGGCATCCCTCCTTGAGCTTCCAACAGAGCAAGAGGCATTTAGCAAACTCTTCGAGCGTGCTGTGGAAGCATGGGGTTGGCCGGACTCCCAGTGGGCGGTCCACTTGCTGCCTCTGCCCCCCTGAACCTGGGCTTTCCCTTCCCCTCCCTCTCCCCCTGTGTCTGTCTCTTCTCTCCCTCAGGTCAGTGACTTTTTGGCCATAGCTGTCGGAGTAAGGCCTGGGCCAGTGTGCTGGTATTGCGGGGAACCCGGGCATTTCCAGGACCAGTGCTCCATAATGGAGTTGGGGGGTGTTGGACTGGGTCCCTGACGCACTGCAGGCCACCCCTGATCGAGCTGGGATGCAGCATATACCGATGAGTATTCAAGGGGTGCATACCACACATTGGTGGATTCAGGCTGTAACCAGACCTCAAGTCACCAATGTCTAGTTCAAGATGAAGCATGGGGCACAGCACACCAGCTGAAGGTGAGGTATGTGCATATGCACGAATATCCCCTGGTGGCTGTTGCGATCCAGTTCCGGGCACAAAAGCATAGAATAGCGGTTAGTTCCCGCCTCACCCATCTACTGATTTCTGGGACAAACTGGCTGACATTTCAGGTGTTGTTGTGTGGCTGGGCCCTGCAACAGTGTAGCATGCTGTGGGATGTGCACAGCATTGGCTGGGGAGGCGTTGCCTGTGCCATCAACGTCGGTGCGAAGGGTGCAGAGGGTCCTGCCCCTAACCCCCCCCCCCCCCCCCCAGCAGCCCCCCCAGCCCAACGTTATGCTCTCTTTCCCCTATTTTGTGATTACTAAAGAAAGGTTATACCAAGTGCTGCAGAACACTCAAACAAAAGAAGAAACGACCCAGTTATGGGTCCCAAAGAGCCGTCGGGAAATGTTATTCCAGGCGACTCATCATAATCCAGTGGTGGGGCATATAGGTCAGGACAAAACACTAAACCATCTCATGGCCTGCTTCTAGTGGCCAGGCATTTGCAGCGTTGTTCGCAGTTGGTGTGCAGCATATCGCAAATGTGAATCCACCAGCCACTGCAAAAGCGCCATTGCAACCCCTTCCATTAATCGAGGTCCCCTTCAAAAGAATTGGTCACTGGGCCATTAGAATGGACTGCACGAGGGCATTGCTACATTGATACACCACCTCAATCTCCTTAAACCATGGAGAGGAGTGGTTCCTGTGGCTTTGGCAACGGTTGTTCTGGAGAGGTAGGAGCTAGAAACAGAGGTGAAACTAAAACCGGGGCCTCAATCCACCCCGGTCCCTTGTGGAGACCACCTCTCACCATCCCAAATCACAGAGGTTGCCAAGTTTCAGGCAGAATTTTCCGACATCTTTTCGCCTCTACCTGATCACACTCATCTCAAAGACCACCACACGGGACACCCCCAGGAGTGGTGCTATGCAGCCATCCCATCGTTTGCCCAAACACAAAAAAATAAGGGGTGCAGGATGAGTTCACAGCCATGCTAACTGGTCCAGGAGTAACTGGTCCAGCCTGGTGGTCCTGGTTCCCAAGGCAGACGGTTCGGTCTGGTGTCGTGTGGATGTTAGAAAAGTCAAAGCAATGTCCAAATTTGCTCGGTCGGTTAGGTGTGGCTCGCTTTCAGTTGACACCGGATTTGACAACGGGATATTAGCAGATCCCTCTTGACTCCCATATCTCATTGGAAAACAGCCTCTTTGGTTTGGTTTTTGGTTTTTACACCAATTCGTGACCCTTCGTTCGGGTTGTTCAGAGCCCCAGTGATGTTCCATGGACAGAATCCTCAGGATTCTCAACAAAACCAAAGAAGTGTGCAACTCGATAGGTGGAAGTATGGTATCTGGGCTTCCACTTGGGCTATGGGAAAGTGCGTCCCCAAATTGATAAGGACCAGTATTGTACAATTTAGTTAGCTTTCGGAATAAGGCCTAATAAAAAGGTACACTACATGCACCTTCCTAGAGAAAAGATATAGATTAAAGGTACAAAAGATGTACACTTACAGGTAGAACCCCTTTCCTCTGAGATATTAAATGTCTACAAATTAAAGATGCTTGAGGAAGAAAGAATATTCATATATGGAAAGGTCACTATGAATATATGGAAGGTCATTAAACATAAAGGTCTGGCATTATTAAGTAGGATGTATAAAATTTTCACAGCAAACAATATTCCAGAAAACATGCCACAAATTCCATTCCATGTGGGGAAAACTGCTTACCGATTCTTTTCGAAGTTGGATAAAAAACTGTCTTGATTTGAAAGATATTTTGACAATTTTCACCCTGAGAAATGAAATTGTCAGAGGAAATGGGAAAGAGAACAAAAACATTTACCTCTATGCTACAGACCACAGACTCTACAAGATAGACACATTTATTATTTTTTATATTTGATTATATTTATATTAAACTAAATGCAAATGAAATGAATAAATAGCAGTTTAGACAATTAGTGTATCAGCGTCTTTCAGTGGAATTGCAGTGAAAACTTGTGGTTTGAGATCCATGCAAAAGAGAGATGTGTTTCAGTCTGGTTTTAAAGTCAGTTTACATTTCAGAACTATATATAGTAGGAAATTTCACAATTGCACAACGAAGCTGCCACACACGTCACAAGATGCATATATTCCTATTTATTTCTTATTTGAACCTACACAGTTTCAGTCTTACGCACACTTCACAACTATCAGTAGATATTATGGTATGGAGGAGTAAAACGATATAATAAAATGTACATCAGCACCGTCAACCACTAGTCAGTGTACAGTATATGTGCATGCGCACGTGTACGTGTCTAGATTTATAATGTATGAGGGACAGTGTTGTGTTAAACTGTAGAAGTACTCACCATGGGAAGTGGTTAAGCCGTACCCTGTTTTTATAAATGCAGATCCCAGCAGCCATCACTCCAATGTAGACCTCAGTGTTGCTCTGGTCCTGTCATATACAGGTTTGGTTTTCAAGTAGAAAAGAAAAGAGCTTGGTTGCATCATAGCTATTTGTAATTTGGAATATTACGAAGTATTTCAAAAATCGAAGGAAAAAAAAAAACGGAATTTCTTTAATTCCCGATTAAAAATATTACTCAAAATTGACAAACTGATTAGATTTCGATGAAATTCTTTGGCCTGCCTTTCCAAGCCTACAGTTTATTTTCTGTTATACCCTATGTAATGAACAAATATAGGGAATAAGAATCCATTTGGGATTCATCCCAATACACTCCCAACAACACATGTTGGTCCAAGTCCACGCTCAGGACCAGTTCTGGGTGTGTTTGGGGGCGGGGTTCACAATCGCAAGGTTTGCATTCACACACAAGAATTCCTTTCCTCACCGTGGATTGACTGCACAATGCAACATGCTACTTGTGTGCGCACAGGTTCGCAAAGCGGTAAGCACTAGATCCAGCTGTTTGCTGTATTGTGAACCCCAGACCACCATTTTTAAGAGGACCAGTGACACTAAAAAAGACTGTGTTTATTTCATTAGATGTAAATCACTATTATGCTACTTTTTGAATCATTCTTCCTTAGATAATAACAAATCGAAGATTATTAAGCGACTGAGTTCATATTAAGTGTGAATTGTAAGAAGTTACAAGCAATAATAAAAGCTGATATGAGAATACACACACTGCTGTATATGCTGTCAATTTCAAACCAATGCGTTTCTTGGAATTTTGCACCTTATTTATATACTGTACTGTACAGTGCTGAGGACTTTCTTCATTTTTTTTTTTTTTTGGATGAGCTGTGAAGAGAGACTTCAGTCCAGGAACACAAACAGGCCTCAGTAAAAGGGTGACAATAAAACGTAGAGGAGGGGGAAAGCAGGCAGAAAGGGAGAGTTACTCACTCGAGCATAGTGCAGTTCCACTCCATACAGCTCTAAAGAACTGGCAGAATTCAAGTAGTTAAACTCTGACTGAGCAGGAGTGAGTCCACTGAAGGGAAAAAAAAAAGAGAGAGAGAGAGAGAGACGTCATTTGTGCAGTCTGTAAGGAGACTCTATCTCAGAGTTTGGAACAATGAGCTGCCTTGTTCTAGCCTGAGTGTGTGTGTGTGTGTGTGTGTACTCAGCTGCTTCCTTTCTTTCCCCCCACTTAGTCCAATCACGTTGTCTTTTTACATAATTATATATAGAGGATTTCCAGTTAGCAGTTTCTCCCAGCTTACGTGTGCTGCTGGTGCAGTTTGGCGACCTCCTTCTCAAAATCCTCCGGCGGATTTGGGATGAAGCTGTACTCGGAAAGGTAGTCTGGTGACTGCTCCGCCTGGCTGTAGTCCCCCAACTCGGCTGCAA
Source organism: Pangasius larnaudii (assembly GCA_037576815.1). Lineage (NCBI taxonomy): Eukaryota > Metazoa > Chordata > Actinopteri > Siluriformes > Pangasiidae > Pangasius > Pangasius larnaudii. The sequence continues at coordinate 13,943,492 of CM074940.1, forward strand.
CACAGAGCGCACATTGTGACCGAGTGTGTGCGTGTGAGAAAAAGCCGGAGCGCACAATGGGCTCCTTTGCCCACTTTAAGTCTCAAACGGCAAGTCTTCCACTTTGCTCATGGTCATGTAAAAGTGTAACGCCGGGCCAAAAGCCAAAGCCAGATGTCAAGACTCCATAGCTCCAACCAACATCTGAGCCGCCACCCATAACGACCAACTTTTTCCAAAACGTGAAGCTAACCATTACCATCATCACCATGAATCTTTGGCAGTTGATTACTGATATTCTTATTTCTGGAGAGTTTAATGACATGCACTTATGCAAACGAACCTTCATCTTATGAACGGTGCATAAATTTGCATACTTCACAAAACCTCAGATCTACTTAGCAAATTTACATTTATTCACAACAATCCTAATCATTCATTCATTATTTCACTTGTTTAAAACATTTAAAGGCTTAAAATACATCCCAGAGTACCCTTGAGTTCATAAACAGAAGGGTAAATATACCTACTGCACCTTTTCCTAAGGGTACAGTTTTGATCGTTTTCTTGCAGTACAGTTTATGGCTGAGGCTAAAAAGGGTACTGATGAATGTTGGCCAATTTAATCATTAATTCCTTCTAAATAACAGTGTTGAAACACCTCTGATAAAAGAAATACTCACCCTGAACAGCGTAAGAGGCCAAAACGGCTGCTGCATTCTGGGGACACGGTAACCTAACAGACCAAGAGGACGCATCATATTCGCAATTTACAACAAATACAAAGTAGAGTTCCTTGAGTAAAGTCTCAGCCTTGACTGTTACGAAACTCGGTGAATACAGATGTGAATGTGCAATTTAAAACTATATTATTACTATTCTATACTTGCATCTGTCCATCTGTCTGTAAGCCATTAACTGGAGTTCACAGTTCTACTCACTTTCCACTCTGGATGTCCTGCTTCAACTGCAAAAAGTACAGGTACCTGAAAATAAGCGAATAAGACGTACATTTTAAAACATAAGCACGCTGTTTAACACCTGGCTTTTACTCGGCGGGTTTTTCATTATAACATTTATATAAAAAGGTGGCACCTTGTGTACTCCTCTTGAAGTTTGCTTGGATCACTTACAAAAAACTTCACCCTAAAACTCAGATTATTTGGCGTGACCCCTGGGGGGGAAAAAAAAACAACAACAACCGTGATCAGTCATTTACTCTGGCCAAATATACAGTACATATAATTTCAAAACATACAGGGGATATAAAAGTCGACGATGAATGGATCTTTTTCCACCTTTAATGTAATACTTCAATTTGTTTTTCACTTGAATTTCCTCAGTTGCAATGTTTTAGAGGAAAAGTAATTAAAAAAAAAGAAAGAACCTGGCTGAATTAGTGTGCACATTAGCTACTACTTTGGTAAAGCACATTTTGCTTGTAATTACAGCACCGTCTTTTTTCAGTAAGGGTCTACCAACTCTTCCGATCTTGACTTGGCAACTTTATTCCACTCTTCCTTGCAGAAATGCTCCAGATCTATCAAACCGTGCACAGCCCTCTTCATCATTCCACAGGTTTTCAATGGGATTTGGATCAGGTCTCGGACTGAGCCATTCCAAAATGTTGATCGTCTTTTTTTTTTTTCCCTGAAGCCACTCCTTTTGTGGACTTGAATTTGTGCTTTCGGTTGTTCTCTCGGTACAAGGTGAAACTGTTCCTCATCATCAGCTGTCTAACAGAGGCCTGGACGATTTGTGGCAAAATGAATTGTTCTGCATTCAGGGATATCCATGATGAGTCCCAGTTCCAGCTGAAGAGAAGCAGCCACAACGCGTGATGCTGCCACCACCATGCTTCATCATGGGGATGGCGCTCTTTGGGTGATGAGCTGTCTCGTTTCTGAACCCATTTTGCCACATGATTTGGGATGATTAAATGAAGGATTGATTTGCGAAAGGGTGTTCCGTCTAGACACCCTACCCCGTAGCTCAGAAATATGAAGAATACTACTGGAACGAGTTTGAATGCGATGGGTCAATTCTGAGCACAGTCCCATTTCCATTACAAAAGGGTGGTTATTGTACTTTTTTTTTTCTTTTTCTTTTCCCTAAAATGTGTTTTTTGTTTTTTTTTTCACGTAAATGTTGGTGTTCGCTAGATCACATTAAAGGTGGCAGAAAATCCGACATGATTTTCTCTTGGTTTTCTTTCTTTCTTTTTTTTTTTTTTTTTTTTTACATTCTGCAGTTTTAACATTGTGTGTGTGTGTGTGTGTGTGTGTGTGTGTGTGTGTGTGTGTGTGAGACTTTTTATATCCCCGGCAAAGGATTTTAAGAATGAAAATAGCTTGTTCTTTCACCTACTTTTCAACTGTTTCCTTATTGGCTTGCTTGGATCCAGCCACCTCTATAAATAACACAACAAAGGAAAGATTGTGTTGTCGATCTCGGAGCACAATTTTTTTTTTTTTCCTTTTTTTTCTTTTGGGATCACATAACACCAGCTGAAATGAATGTTTTCTTCAGGCAAGCAGTGTGTGAAATACAAAGTAAAACATTTATCACTTCTAAATAACATTCATCAGAATCTATGAATTATGCATCAGGTGTTCTTTCGCCTGTTAACGCTGTTGTATCAGTTACAAACCACTTGTCAGGCCCGTGTGTGTGTGTGTGTGTGTGTGTGTGTGTGTGTGTGTGTGTGTGTGTGTGTGTGTGTGTCTCTCTCTCTCTCTCTCTCTCTCTCTCTCTGTAGCTCTATCTGTCCTTTCATCCATCCATGTCTCTAACACTTATTTTACCATAAGATGATGCATTAGAAGATGCATAAGAACAAGTTTGAAGGATTTAATTCAAGGAATTTTTTTTTTTTTTTTTTTACTAAAAATAAAAGATAATACATAAATATCTTTATAGCATAAACATTATAATTTTATCATAAGCACATCTTATCTAATTTATCTACCGAAAGTGATGTTTTATTGTCACTAATATTTTTTGGTAGCTTGGCATCCTGACAAACCATAAATCCTTTTTATATTTCATTAGTGATAGATTTATTTATTTATTTATTTATTTTAAATGTGCGAAAATAAAAATATGCCATTAATCCTAAACTCAGCCTCAAGGGGCATTTGGCCAAATGCTAGTGCATCTCTCCAGCCACCAACCAATCTATCCTTCCTATTCATCTGCCCATTCCTTCCACCATCAATTCTTCCACCATTAATCCACCCATCAATGTGTGTGTGCCGAGTGAGAGCGCAGCTTTTAATTTAACATGGGGAAGATGAACCTACCCATAAAACTGGACTAGGAGACTGCATGTGTGCCATGTGGGACAGGGTCCAGGTGTTATTTCACTATGTTAGCTTTTGGTTAAAATATAAATATATTTTACAAAAAAAATGGCACTTGGGAATGGCGCAACAATACAATCAAACAGGACACACTAAATTACACCGATACAGATTTGGTATTTGTTACATATATATATATATGTTTCTCTTTCAATTTAAGGCAATGCGTCGACCAGAGCAATTGTTGTACGTGCATCTGTACATCCATCCACGTGATTCACGTGTGTCTTGTCTTGATATACATGTATATCCATCTGGTTGTCCTATCACAAATCCATTTATCCATCCATGTGTGTGTTTACTTACAGAGAAGAACCTGTGTGTGTGTGTGTGTGTGTGTGTGTTTTATATGGCTTGCCTGGCTGTCCGAGGAGTCATCAGTGACCTGAAGTCCAAAATAGTCTTGCTCGGTCAGTTCCAGATGTTTAAAGACTGCATCCAGTAAGACCTGACCCTGATCCTGCTTCTACAGAGACAAAAAGGGTCATTATTAGTCACTCGCAGCTGCCGAGAATTTTAAGCCGTAATGACGCAAAACTCCGAGATCCGAGTGGTGAGACATAAAACACTACAATGCATACTAATGTACATTAATTTATGCAAATGTATGTTAATGTGTGCACTCTGGCTTGTTGACCACATTTGGGGGGGGGTGTGGGGGGGGGGGTGTTTAGGGATCCTTCTCCATTTGCTACTAGGACACAATTATCAGGGTGCAAAAAATTTTGCTCGACGTGTGTAGCCGTAATGGTGATAGTAATGAGTCATACCGAACAACACGACTCAAAAGGAAATCATTTCTACTTCAGCGTGTGAGGCATCATTTGGTGGGTTCACTGAAAGCCTCTCGTAATCACTATGTAATCGCGTCACTTCGTTTATCTGACCCGATCAGGATTATCTGGAATGACCACACATTTCTATATAATTTCATTTGTAGCAGGGGTGGGCAGGATGGCAAAAAAAAAAAAAAAATCACATCACAGTACTTGAAAACATTTCAACGATACAGGACATGTCCAGGTTTGGGCAAAAAAAAAATACTGCAAATATGAAGAACGATGGGTTTGATGATACTCTACAGAAAGACAACATCCCAATCCCAATAATTCTAATAATACATCAATAGAAATCATTAAAAAAAAAAAAAAAAAAAGATAAACAAGTAAAAGATGTATATCACACAATGTGACACAAACTTTGTTAGAGGAAGTTAATGATCACATACACACTCGTTTTTCCCTTTAGCCTGTATTAACGCACTCATCTAGCTAACTCTCTCGCCATACGTTGTTACGTCATGTTAGCTGCTACTTCTTTCAGCCTATTCAATTTCCAGGCAACCAAAACACGAGACTGGGGCAGCACATTTGAGGTTCACTTGGACTGTAGGTTAGCTAGTGAATTTGTATTCATCTGCCCCTGTACAGTCCCCCCCCCCGAAAGTATTGGAACGGCAAGGCTTTTGTTTTTGCTATGCATTTGGGTCTGAGATCAAAAGATGAATGAGACGATAGATCAGAATTTCAGCGTTCATTTCCTGATATTTACATCTAGATGTGTTCAGCAACTTGGAAAATAGCACCTTTTTGTTTGTTTCAACGCGTAACTGACAGACGTTTGTTACTGCCCACGTGTGCCCTGTTAGATTGACTGTTTAAACAATTAACAGCTCTGAATTTACGTGAACTCTAGACTTCGCCTGTGAAGACTGCATTTGTTGTTAAAAAGAATAGGCCAACGTGTAGTCCAGAGAGTTGTCTATGGGAGAAAAGCAAGCCACTGTGAAGCTGAGAAAAGAAGGAGAGTCGATCAGAGCCATTGCACAAGCATTGGGCATAGCCATTACAACAATTTGGAATGTCCTGAAAAAGAAGGAAACCACTTGAGCACCAACAACCACATGTGGAACAGGTTAGCCAAGGAAAACAACAGCAGAAACATTGTGAAAGCTGTGGAGAAAAACCCAGAAACAACAGTCGGTGACATCACCAACAGCCTCCACAGGGCAGGATGAAGGTATCACAAACCACCAATCGAAGAAGACTTTGAGTGCAGAAATATAGAGGCCATACCACAAGATACAAACCACTATGGAATTCGCAATGAAATACAGAAATGAGCCACAAAAGGTCTTGAACCAAGATGAACCTCTACCAGAGTGATGGATAGGCCAAACTATGGAGAAAAAAAGAATCGAGGTAGTGTCATGGCTTGGGCTTGCATGGCTGCTTCTGGAACGGACTCACTAATCTTTATTGATGATGTAAGTCATGATGGTGGCAGCAGAATGAATTCAGAAGTCTACAGAAACATTGTCTGCCAATTTAATTGTCTTACAATTTACAATGCATCCAGTCTAATTGGGAGGAACTTCATCATGTGGCAAACACAATGACCCGAAACACACTGCCAACACAACAAAGGACTTCATCAGACCTCAACCCAATTGAGTATGCATTTCACCTCCTGAAGGGGAGACTGAAGGGAGAAACCCCCCAAGCTGTGGCCTGAAAGGCCAGAAAAGCACCACAAATGAAGAATGCGACAGTTTGGTGATGTCAGTGGGTTTCCAACTTGATGCAGTTATTGCAAGCAAGGGATTTGCAACCAGATAGTAAGTGTTATTTATGTTAAAACTGTTTGTTCCAATACTTTCGCTCACCTAAGAATTGGGTGGTCTGTCACCAAAGGTGGCCCTGCCGTTCCAATACTTTCAAAGAGGACTGCATTATTAGAAAATCTCATTTTGTGTACTTACATTAGCTCTGAATTCTTGCACTGTGTTGTCCAGCAGCAAAATTTTACACACCACCTGTGAGCTCGGTCTGTCACGTGCCACTTCAGACTCTCCCAAATCGGAGCTTCGGCCAGCAGGCAACCGGAAGCGTGCTGTCATTACTGTCCCCACACCTTCTGCGAAAGACATACACCTTCGTGAGCGCATACGAGACAAAATACATCCTGAATGCGCACGAAAGAAGGAAAATAGTCAATAACAGTGTATATACCACAGTGATGCTGAATTCTCAAGTCTGATTGGTCAGGAGGTGTTGGTTCACTTTCTAGAACAGCAGCTCCGACAATAGCGCAGCTACATATCTCAGGTTTACACTAATGTGCTTGTTTTAATACGGTATTGTTTCCATAGTAACAGCTCATTCACAGGCAGATGTTCAAACAGTCTAAGCTTAATAAGGAACAAATTTTAAAAAAACAAAAAAAACAACAACAACAACAAAGAAACCTGTCTAATCATTGACATGGTGAGGGTATTTCGTGAGAAGACATTTATTTAACATTTGTGTAAGGAGTCTCCAGTCTCAGCCCTTTGTAACAGTCTGTTTTCCACCACAGGAAAGTCTTTAAGGCAGAGGATATAGTGCTTTCAGGTTTAACTTCAAGAGAACAAAAAGAGAGGCTAAGAAGGGAATGATTGTTTATAGCGACTATAGTGTAAGTGACAACATGAACTGACTTGTTTAATGGATGTTCCAGAACAGTACATGTACTTGTATTTTAACCATTTATAGGTATAAGGGGAATAAAACACTTGGGGGACTCGGTGTTATTGGAAAATAATCAATGTCAGGGTGCTAACTTGGACTGTAGGTTAGCTAGTGAATTTGTATTCATCTGCCCCTGTACAGTCCCCTCCGAAAGTATTGGAACAGAAACGCCACTGCTTTTGTTTTTGCTACACATTTGGGTCCAAGATCAAAAGATGAATGAGACGATAGATCAGAATTTAAGCTTTCATTTCCCGATATTGACATCTAGATGTGTTAAACAACTAAGCTCTGTGTCTGGCCACATCATACAACCTCGTTGTTGAGTATTTGACTGTAACAGCATGTTTAAAAAAAAACAAACAAACAAACAAAAAAAAAACAGTAGCCTCACTGTGCTGTAATATTAACACACACCAACCCTAAAGCTGCATTTTAGGTGAGCATTAGTCTCAGCAGACGCACTCCGTTGCCTCTTTATACAGCGTCCCCTCATTCGAGTGTAGTTCAGGGTTAGACATGTATACAGGCTACATACTGTATTTCTGCTATTCGTTATGACAAAAGCTGAAACTATCACTGTGGGGCGAAACCGAGATGAGCTTTGCAATCCTACACATTCTCACAGTGCACTGCAATGCTCGATTTCTCTAAAAACGTCCTCTCTTTTTTGTATTTTCAACACGGAATCGTATGTGGGTATGCACATTTCCATAACACAGTGAGCCATTTGTGCAGTGGTAAGGCTAGCTACTGGACTACTTGTTCCTATTGACCTTAGCGATGTAGAAAGGTATTATCATCTGTACAACATATTCAAATGCAACCAGGCACCCGTTCTAAACGTAATGTATTTGTTTCAATTCATTCCTCTGTAGCAATCGCTCCTTATCCTGACCAGGGTCGCTGTGGATCTAGAGCCAGCTCAAAGAAGGCGTATTTTTTTTTTTTTTTTTTTTTTTTTAACTTAAAATTATAATAATTATTATAGATTTATAAACAGTTCCATTTTCCAATTTTAAAGGTTCAATACAAAATGTTTAACATTGAATCAGCTTCTTCCAGAGTTTGTCCTAATGTCCTAAATAAATACCTACAATATCTCAGAACGGCGTATTATGACCCAGTCGTGATCAGTATTTCCCCGTCATAGCATGGAAGTAAAATGATCCACTGGATTTAATGCAATCTACTTATAATCCAATTATAAAAGCAGAGCATACAAATTTTACGGATTGCTAACTCTGTTAGCTGAAAGAAATGCAGTAAGTAATTAAGAACCATATATTTATAAATTATACAATCTGCACAACAGAACAAAGAGAATTAATGAAAACTAATGATAATAATGTAAAAAAATAATAATAATAATTTTCATTGCATGTATCACTAGGAATCACTAGGATAAGCTACATCTGTGGCAGATAAGAGATCTGTGGCCCTGACATATATAATTACATGATGATTGCTTGAATCACCTTGTCACATTAATACCCATGTTGTTATGTTACAGTATATGCGCTGACTGCTGTGTGTGTGTGTTAGTTGACATTCATAGCTGACGTTCATAATTAGCTAGATTGGTAGACTAGAGTAT
>CM074940.1:13977089-13987256 GCA_037576815.1 Pangasius larnaudii
CAGGCACCACATTGTTAGGGGGCCAAGCACCGAAGATGCACAGGCACCACATTGTTAGGGGGCCAAGCACCGAAGATTCATATGCATCCTAGTGTTATTCTATGTTTTCTTCTTCTCCTTCTCCTTCTCCTTCTTCTTCTTCTTCTTCTTCTTCTTCTGGCTAGGGTGTCTATGGGAGCCAATAGAAGCGTCTGGTACAAAGTTGTGAAATTTGGCACCCTGATTGGGGAGAATCTAAGGAACATTCTGACCAAATTTGCTGCCGACGTTCTAGCACCACCACTGGGTCAAATTTGGAAGTACATTTATGGTCATAACTTTTGAACCATGTGTCCAAAATTTTAAAATCCATGTATTTTCCGCCATCTGGTATTTTGTCAAAAAACTTTTTTTCGCTACTCCTCCTACACCTACTGGTCAAAAGTTACAATAACATGCCAAAAATGCTGAAACCTGCCTACTCCTATTCCAGATTTTATCCAATCTTTACTACATTTGGTTCACATCATAGTTGTCAAAGGACTTTTGATATTCAAACCTGTTCTCCTGTACACTGATGCACAGGCAAATGGAAAAAAATAACAGGATGTGGGGGTGTATCTCAGCAGTGCATCTACATATCATCACGAAACTTGATAAGTATCTTCAGGACCATGCCCTGAATGTACCCAAGAAGTTTTGTGGCTGCGCCTCCTTGTGGTCAAGAACTGTAACAACTTTCTTTTTTTTTTTTTTCCCCTTGTATCATTTGAACAGTTTGTGATAAATTCACAGTTCATTTTTCCTATAATTCCAGAAGTGCAGAAGTGAACGCACACCAGCATCTTGAAATTCAAGTGTACTTCCTGTCAACCATTTTGGATTTTGTTAAAAACTGTTTTTTTTTTTTTTTTGCTACTTCTCCTACACATTTTGTCCAATCCTCACCAAATTTGGCACACATCATCTTCAGCGTAAGCCTCACAAAAATTATCGAAAGAATTTTGAATATTCCAAATGGTTTGTCTGGGGGTAAGAATAAATTTAATAAAAATCTCTTGGGGGAAAAAAAATAATGGCATCCCTTTAATTCAGCATTTCAGAATCAGAGCTGTTCTTCATATGCCATTTCAGATCTCAGGGTTCCAGAGCGTAAGTATTTTGCTCACATTTGCGAAATAAGCATGTGTTTGGACACAATGATTCAGTGACGAAGTACAGCAAAACTCCTGAGGATCCCACCAGAACAACACGCCTCACATTCACAATTTAGACAATACTCAGTAGAATGAAGACAAACTGCAGGAATAAACTGACCTAATGGACCAAATCTGTTTCGTGCTTCTTTTGGTGTATAGTATTGATCATCGGGATTATTAAACACGAAGTGCATCAAAGAGGGTGGCGTATGCACTGAAAGGACTTTCCCTCTGAAAGAGCAAAATATTGAGCGCCTGTTTCAGATGGCTATAGTAATTACAGATTGCAGTTATCTCCTGAAATCAGTCTTTCAGCCATCAATTTCGCAGAAGAATTCAATTAAGCTAGTAACTTATCAGTGGTTCAGAGGGCAATGGGAATTCCTGCAGGATAAACGGTGAAGGAATGAAGATATGGAATGGATACAAACAGTATCAGCACCTCCATTTATCTAATTAGATTCTAATTCTACACTTTCTTGCTTTCTCTTCCTCCTCTTCAAATGTACAGGCAGCAGGTTCCGGAGAGGGCCCAGAAGAAGAAAAAAACAAAATGGCGGGCGGACAGGCCCACCGGATCAGCCAGGCTTCACTGTGTCCTACTATGACTGTTTGTTTCTCTCTGGGCACGTCAACCACGCGATGATGGCTTGGACTGTTAAAACACACACACACACACACACACACCCACCACAGAGCTCCTTAAATGTAATACTACTGCACACAGTGTTTTCACTTCAATCCAGCCAATTCAGGAGACAAATCTTGCCATCCAGTGTTAATAATACGTGTTAATCCATTGCTCCATTTAAGCCCAATCTCCTAAACTGGGTGTCGACTCCCTGAAACGAGTCCAGGAATTAAGCGCTGTTTCATTCAGAGAGCAATTCAAAGACATCCCTAATGAGGCCTTGTTTTTGTACCTTTTACGTTTGTCCCGTTATTGTAAACCGATCCTTTAAACAGCACAAGGATTTGCTAGCTTTGCGAGTGTCCGATTTTCACTGCTCCATGAGGAAACAAAGGCCTTCAAGTGAAAGAGATGGTGGATGAACTTTTATAAATGCAGAGACGGAATAAACCATCTATCCTGTAAGTGCCACTAAATGCAGAAGCCATTGCTCAAAGCCATCGTGCTAATTTCACACCAAAACACACTAATCATGTCGCTGGAGCTAGAAACTGCTAGTGTTTTTGGATCTGCAAATGAAGTCAGTAAACCTGTGTGCATGATTAGGAACCATACAAGGAATATCAGGTAATTAGCAAATGTATGGGTTAATACATTGCAATTTTATGTGGCACGTTGTTTTGGTGGCAGTAGGTAGCATTGCCGCCTCACAGCTCCAGGGTCCCCCCCGGTTCGATCCTGAGCTCAGGTTACTGTTTGGCTGGAGTTTGGAGTTTCTCATGTTCTCCCCAAGTTCTCCAGATCCTCCAGGTTTTCGTCCCACTGTCCAAAAACATGCAGGTAGACAGATTGGCTATGAATTTATTCCCGCCTCACGCCCAGTGTTCCTGGGAAAGGAACCCTGGCAACCCTGACCAGGATAAAGTGTTTACTGAAGATGAGTGAATGAATAATGCCAGGCTATGAATAAACCAAATGACCTTCTTACATGACAAGCTTACAAGCAATGGATTAAATTGTAAGTAGTGGTGCCAGGTAGCCACTTGCTCCATTGGTCAATCACTGGATTTTGGTTCCAATCAACCCTAAAGTCGTTACATGAGCACAAAGATGGAGTTTGTATAAATCGACGATTGCAGAATTGTATTGCAAAACCCACACGTTTAAGACATCCGACTTGTTTTGGTTCATTGGCATGTTTAGGAATTTCTTAATGTAAGGTTACATGTCTCACAGAAGAAGCCCAGCTGAATGCTTGCGAATCTCTTGAATGTCACTGACGAATCGGATCAGTGTAACACAAACACTGTCTTTGCACAAACTATTCCATGTGACAGTACAGTGTAATAGTACTGTTAGATTTTCCATGTTTTTGGAGAACGATCCACTGACCAGGAATCCTCGAACTTTGTACTTCTGTTCATCTCAAACGCACTGTTGCTTTATTGCGAAAAGAAAAAAAAAAAGCTTCTGCTTGTAAAATTGTGAAAGAATTGTCTCTTGTATTGGCTTTTGGGCGGGAAAAAAAACAGCTTTTTTAAGGTGTTTGAATGTAAAGCTTATCAATTGTGCTGTTTATGTTCAGCCAAATAAGCATATCATTGCAGTGGCCATTTTCTTTGTGAAGTTGTAATGTTGTACGTAATGTTAGTTGTGTACCGTTTGTCATACCGTTTTGCACCAGGGAGGTACTTTATCTTATTGATACGTGATTTTTACCAATTTTGGAAGTTTGTGGACCGAATGTCGATACGCTGTATTTGCAATTTCCGTAGAAACCTAGAGCAAGAAACGTGCTAGCAATCATTTTGCTACTGTTTTTCTACTTCTTCTTCTTATTATTATTATTATTCATGTTATGTTAAAGTATTCGTGTGATCAGCTGTAAGTGGACTATAAAAGAAGGGAATTTTTGCAAGAAGCATTGTAAGAATTTCTAATCTCAAGAATTAAAAAAAGGTCTTGTGGCAAGTCACAGCCTTTTATATCTGATTACTGTGTTTGTTTGTTTTTTAAATATAGTAATTATTTCAAAGGCTTTTCTACACGTGAAAGCAGAATAAAGCTGCTATTACTGTTTTTAAATACTAACACGAAAAATGTAATTAAAGGTCAAATTGAAGAGTATTTAATTTCTTATCAGTTGTTTTTGTCTTGATATTTTAGGCATATATTGTTAGTCAAAGGCCTGAATTCATTAATTAACCAATTAATAAAAATTTGCCAATGCAATGACAGAATGGGACTAATCAAGGCTGGGGGTTGATCTAAATTCCTAACAAATCAAAACTTAATAGTCATAACTGTAATCTATCTGCTGCTATGTACCCTTGTATTTATCCATGGCAGATTGTATTGTGGCAGCTAGATTAGGATTCATTTGAAGCTTTAGGAATAAAAGTGTTATTAGTTAGTCTTTGCTAAAGTTTTCCCATGATCCTTGGTGAAAGAGGCACCAGTGAGTAATTTTTGATCATTGGTAGGACACATGACTGTTATATATCTGTAGACTGTACATTTAAGTACAGTATGAGGTAAAAAAAAACAAAAAACATCATAATCTTTCAAAATGTACGGATTCAGACGGGAATAAAATCCCAGAGATATTCCACTAATAATTACTGTGATAATTACCCCACCTTCCCGTGTAATACTAGTCCAGTTAGGATTAGAATAGGGCTATGCTTCATTCAGTCATTCATCTTCGGTAAGCACTTTATCCTGGTCATTATCGACCCTGGATCTGGAGCCTATCCTGGGAAGAACCGGGAGACGAGGCAGGAATACATCCTGGATGAGATGCTAATCTCGCACTCCTTCGCACCTAGCGGGACATTTAGCGTACACAAGCAGTAACTCCAGCTCAGGATAGAGCCCAGTGAAGTTATTTATAATTGTGCTTAACTCGCTTTTGCCTTTGACAACCAACATGAACACTGCTGCAGAAGCTCAAGTAGTTTTTCACACCTCTTACAGCCAGATGATGGCAGTGTTGGACAAAGACTGTTCTCTTGTGATCCAGCACAAGTGTGTGATGAATTTCCAAACCATTATCACACAATTAAATGAAAAGTTTTGCGGGACAAACATCTCAAGTAGCCTATCAATCAAAAACCTGCCCACTCTTGTCACCTTATACGTGAGAAATATATATGCGTTCTGTTCGATGAGGACATGCTGATGCATAGATCAGATAGAAGATAAGGAGTCACAAGTGCTCCTAATGTACAAAAGGCGACAAATAATCTCAAGAGGTGGCTGGAAGGTTGTAAATTAAAGGAATAGCTTGACCAAACATGCAATCTAGTAACCGTTCAGCCGAGAAGAGCAGATTAACTTAGGTTTATTTTCAGAACGGTATGAGCACAAGTACAGGATCTGCACTGTAGAAAAACTGTACATAAATAAATTGATGATGCCTTGCAAGATCCATATTTATTGCCGTTATGTTACGCTGATGCCTTTATAAAGAATCATCGCTACATAACATAGGCTGCAACAGAACACCTTTGGTAAAGTGTTGGCTTTTGTACTCGGTATATACTTTAAAAGACCAAGCTATCAAGGAAATTTGAGCAAAAGGACGAATTATACCAGGAAACGTAGCTAAATAATTAGCAGTACATGCTCCAAACCAAGAGCCAACTCCTAGCTAGCTAGTGTTTCATTGCTTTATGGCTTAGCCAACAGCTGTCATCCTTAATTATTTTGTTATTGGATTTGCTCCACCACTCACCACAGTTCCGCGTCCTCTTTTTCTTGTTTTCTCTTTCTTTCCTGGGTCCAGATATGCAAGTTCTCTTCGTTTTGAAAGGTGCAGCAATTCAACGTAAACTTGCGCAAGTTCTACATGCTTGCAAGATGGGACCCTCTTAGGGGGGTTCTGTACATTACTCATCAAAGGATTTATATTTTCATGGACTTATTGTCATTATTATTATTATATGTCATTATTGTCTTCTATCAGGGGGCTTGCTCAATACTCAGGGGTCCAAACAATTGCCTGCCTTGCCTGTCTCCTAGCTACGCCTCTGGCTATATGCAGCCAGATAGCATGTACACTTGGGTCACGTGCGGCTATTATCTGGAGAAGGTATTTACTTTATAGTTAAGTCCTGATGGTGTTTCCTTGGTTGGTCCTGATCAGGAAAGTGGCTAGTCAGCCATGGCATCCATGGAGATTACAGGGAAAAGGTCCTATAACCTAGGAAGTGGGGCTACTGAGGGTGCTGCAGCACCCCCAGATTCCTTTAACTGCAACTGCTAAAATAAGAATAATATATAGAAGGTGCATGTCACATGTACGCTGCTTAAAATTCCAGCTTACCCATTGTAAAATATCTTCTCATTTCCCTGATTAGTGTTGCACAGTTCAGCAAAGATTTGCTGAAAGACTTGCCATGGCATCAAGTCAGCATGTCTGGAGATTGTGAAGAAAGTCTAATGACCCTGTATGGACCGAGTTCGGCAGGAAATGCACTGAAGGTTGAGCCATAAACTCAGTTGAATCAGCTTGTCCAGAGATTGCGGCGAAAGCCTTTTGACTCATTGTGCACAATTCTTCAATAGAGAGCACACCTTAGGTTTGAAATTCCAATGCGTCTTTGTCTGGCAAAGGGATCCACCAGAGTTAGAATCAAAAACATTACTCTGAAGTTGATGATCAAAGCTCCAGGTGGATGGAAATCTAATGTCCAACTCAAACATGGATGTGAGCTTCTTTAGATTCTTGGAGTCGGTTGTCCAATGTGATGCTATTTCACCTCAGAGGTTACAGTGCTGGGTTTCTGATTGTAAAGTCAGTGGTTCAAGCCCCAACTCTACCCAACTGCCTTTGCTCTCTTGAGCAAGACCTGTAACTTTATTTGGGAAGGACTTTGCTATACTGTATTGTATATGTGACGAATAAAGGCTTTCTTTTTCTTGACTGTTCACAGAACATACACCAAATTCCAAAGTGCCTTTGTGGCCAAACATAGTCTTTTCTGAGATCCCAATGTATTTCAGGGAAATGGAAAGAGTACACATGAGTGTTATGAGTGTCCTGAATGATTTCATATGAAGGAAATAAACTATTTTGGCGTTGTAACACCGGATCGTTGGATAGATTTTCTGTAGGGTTGTCCAAGTTTTCTGCCAAACGGGGAGGAGCTGCCTGGATTCTTATGTGTTGTAGATTGCAGGCCATCCTGCAATCCTGTTGTAAATGTCTGGTCGTTGGGTATCTTGCAGATATCTTCAAGTGAACAACCAAGATTAAGAGCCTATGAGTGATATCTATTGACTGTGGTATTATTGTGCCAAATCTATTAAACTGAAAACGTATCTGTACCTCAGGGAGCATGTTTTAGTGAAACTATCAAATCTGGAGTGATTTAATAGGAAGTGATTTATTGAACAATCACATTATTAATAGTTTACTGATACTATTTTCTTTCTTTTTGGAGCTCTTTTGTTAGAGGAATATCAAGAAAAATAGGATGGACAACTGCCTGATGATGGTGGAGGAAGAAGAAGAAGAGGATGGGGAGAGTGACCTGCCATTTTTGTTAGCCGTGTAAGTATTGGAAGTAGATGTATGTTGACCTATTTTATAATAGTATTTTGAGAAAGGTATACATTGTACAAAGTCGTTTTTTTTGCCTTAGTCATTTCTTTCTTATCCTGAAATAGACACAGAAGCACTTAAACTAATCATATTTACTCCCTGTTGTCCATACGGTGGGAATGCTTTATAGAACATGTAATCAGTGTATTCTTTTCATTCAAATGAAATGACAGCCGTGACCCTCAAGGGAACACAGTCATTATCCGTATTGGATGGGCGAGTGCTGTCATCAAGCCAGAGGCTAATGTTTTTGTGAATTTTATCCTAAATTCAAGGAAAGCAGGTTGATGCATACAGTTACTGGAATAAACAGGAACTGGCAACAACTGCTATTTTTTTTTTTTTTTTCTCGATTACTTGGATCACAGCTAAGTGGATTAGAAATCCGAGTCAAGGGGTGAGTCCAAGTCGAGTCACGAGTTTGAGACACGACTTCCTCGTCAACTTCTCTGCTCTCAGCTACTCAGGCAGATTAAACAGTAAGCCTGTCACTTATGAGATACTTTGGATAAGTCATTAACTATCCAGGAAATGAGCTTTTTAAAACGAACACATTTTGGCCATTAGTGCAATGACTGCTTCATGGAGATTTTTTTCCCTTTTTTTTCTGAGCAGACTAATCTGGGCTGACGTGAATTCTTACACTTGAGCGATAGCACTATCTAGCACATGACACATGCATGAATGGAATTTTTTAAGCAGTACTAATTTCAAGCTTAATTTTATGGCGTCTTTATGGGAACGTGACTACATATGAGTGTGTTTTGCCGTGTGTGTGTGTGGTGGCATGCAAAGTGCTTTTAAGGCCAAATATAGTCTTAGATCGCAATGTATTTTAGGGAAATGGAAAGATTACACTTGAGTGTTATGAGAGTCCTGACCCATTTCATATGAAGGAAATTAAACTATTTTGGATCATTGGATAGATTTTCTGTACGATTGTCCAAGTTTTCTGCCCAAGCGGGGAAGTGTGACCTGGATTCTTATGTGTTGTAGATTGCAGGCCATCCTAGTGTTGTAAATATGCTCACTCCTGTGCACACTCTCATGTGTGTGTGTGTGTGTGTGTGTGTGTGTGTGTGTGTGTGTGTGTATGAGTGTGCAGATGTGTGAATTGGACTTTTGTAAGCTGTTTTTTTTTTTGTCCTTTCTAGTGGAGCAGCCCATTATATTCCATTAGATGCTATTCACGTTCAAAGAATAGGCTCACATTTGTATCCGATACCTCACCCATTCAAAGGTAAAAGACATAATTGAGTAGTCATTTCGATAATACAGAGTAGTAGGAAAAGGTGCGGTCGAAACAATGCTTAATCATACTGAATAAAAATCTTTCTGAATACAAGATTTTGCAAAGAGCTACAGTCAAAAGACAATGTTTAATCACACTAAATGAATTTGCCCTGTGTCCTACCATAGTCTAATGTTTAGTTTTTTTTCTCAGTTTTTTTTTTTTTTTTTGGCTGTTGTAGTGATAGTGATTATCGAAAAAGGATAACTGGTTGTCCTCCAATCTGTCAGCCAAGAACAAGGTAAGAAGATGAACAAGAAGAGAAAGAAAGAAAGAAAGAAAGAAGAGGAACAGATTGCATTGTACTGAAAGAACACACAGTGAAAAGATGGAAACAGCAGGAAGGAAAAGTGTCAAAGAGAGTGTGAGAACTTACACTACTGAATACCCAAACCGGGAAGAGAAATAGACACACACACACACACACACACACACATAAACATGCATGGGTGCACACACATTAATCTCCAATCATACGATGCGAAATATGAAGTGCATGTGTGTGCATTTTTCTGGATATTATTTAATCAGGGGAAACATGAACAGAGATAAATAAAATGTTTCATTAAGGCCAACGATTGCTTAATAGTAAGTAGGTTACACATTTTGGTATCAATATCGCAGAGTACCCAAAAAAAAAACATGTATTTATACTCATGCATGTCAAAAAAAAATGGTATTAATGCATCCCTAATGATGATTATATTGTGGTTCATTATGTTATCATTAATGTTGCATAAAATGCTATGTTAACCTCTACATGCTCTCAACTGAGAAAATCACATTTAAAGATTTCATTCAGGAGCATCATGAACACTGACAGTCTGTATTTCATTACACACTAAATTGATTAGTCTGTTTCGTTCCAACACATGAAGCAACAACTTGATCAAATCCCAAAAATGTGAGGAAATCACACTTAGCTAGCAAGGTTTGAGACTTTTTTTTAGGTGAGTCTGACTGTTTAGATTTCCAAACATTAGTTTTCCAGCACAAAATGAAATGTTACAGGAAAATGTTTGTATGTCAGTAAAGAAAGCAGCAGATCACATAAGAGACACTTTTCAGACCAAAAAGCACAATGAAGGCTGCTGGGTTTCGCTGCAGAAATAAGAAGCGAGTCGACAGTCAAAGGCTCCAGAAGAACTGCGGCTGCTTCTGCGAGATGCTCAGTAACACTTACAGCTCATTTCCTTATAAAACTGCACACACTGCACCTGAGAAAAGGAACCTTTGATTACCTTAAAGCGAAGGATCATCACACCAAATATCGACTTTGTTTAATTTATTACTGTTTACTGCTCATTATAGTATTTTTTTATGTAGAAACATTTAATTTCATTATTTTTGAAGATGCTCTATAGCATTTCTTTGAATGTGCCTATGACCTTTGCACAGTACTGTATGTATATATATATATATATATATATATATATATATATATATATATATATATATA